>BQNB010118507.1:0-20979 GCA_026074375.1 Tanacetum coccineum | reverse complement strand
AACTACAATCACAATAGCTCAAGATAATGGTTATGCATTTGTTGAGGTACAAGAAGATGGTACTAAAACAATATGCATTAACTGTTAGAGAAGCCATGTGGGTTTACTATGAAATGCACCATTCTAGAATAGGTCATACAACAACTTATAGAGTCTGGCTGCAACTGGTACATCGGGTTTAGTAGTGGGCCAATGCTTGGGAAGGGTAACACAACTATACCTGTTAGGGGTGATTATTTAATAGGCCTAGGAATTAGAAGCACAACTGCAGCTGGTTTAGCTGGTGGTTCAATTGCAACTGGAATTATAATTGTAGCTGAGGTCATTAATGATTGTATGTCTTCGCAACGTACCGACAGTAGTAAAGACGAGACTGACCCACCTTCTACTCATGGAACAAGATCCCCAACCTCCATGTTATTGACTAAAGGAACCACACGAATGCTTTGCTATGGTGTATTGGTTAATGTATGGAAGTCAGCTGCTATGTTGTGTTTGTTATGTTTTTAATGTTATCATAATCTAACTGCTAAGCATGTAATAAGACTCACAATTAAAGCAATTGTCACAGAGCCTTGTGAATGTCAGTTAATGAGCCTTGTGAATGTCATTGCAATTCTCATACTAACCATGTCATACCACTAGTACATAAAACACCCCATTTGACCATTGCAAGTCAAATTATTTGAATATGTTGACCCTTGTTAGGTTTTAGGGACGCAACATGGAGTTAACCTTATTTGTTGAAAACTTGACTAAATCATAAACTTTGTATCTGTTGACCCTTTTTAGGTTTTAGGGACGAAACTTGTATTATGCAAAAAAAATTCCCTCTATTTTCAGCATTTATGTTGTCTTTTCAAGATAGGGACCAAGAGTGATAGTTTATTAGTTTGAGTTGGGCAAGTGGTGAGTATCATTTAACTTTGATATTTACCCTACTAAAAAAATACTTTAGTTGCCAATTTCATCCCTGCCAATTTGGTCTTAGATTTTCCTCTTGTATTCTCTATTTAATGATGTCTCAGGACTCAGATACTCCACCAATTCATAACTTCTTTCCATTATAAGTATTCCAACAATATCTTCAAAAATAACTAGATATCGGTGATGATGTCACAAAAGCGCAATGCACATGCTCGAGAAAACTCTGCACCACCACATGTAGTCCTTACAAACGACGACCTTTTAATCGAAATATTAATCCGATTACTTATTCTTTGTATTCATCTGTTTATAACCGTATCAAAACAATGGCTAATAATTCTTACATCACCTCTTTTCACCCTTAACCGCAGCCAAATCACTAAAGTTGATCCTCCTGTTGGTCTTTTTGTTAATCACATTAGATCTTTGTTTGAATGTGATTTTGTGTCGTTAGATTTCAGACTTCGGTCAAAAAAATCCGCTATGGATAACTCCTTCACTCTTGGCTCCACTGAGGAAGCTGAAAATGTTAAGATCTTGCAGTCTTGCAATGGTTTGCTTCTGTGTAGTGGTTTGGGGAGGCTTGTTTTTTATTACGTATATAATCCATCCACTAATTAGTTTAAAAGGCTTCTGCATCCAGATTGCTCGCTTGATAATTCACCTTATTATAGAAGTGCTGGATTGAGAATGACCTTTGATCCTACAAAATCACCGCACTACAAATTGGTGGATGCTGGACGCACATCTTGTGACATTGATATATAAATTTATTCTTTAGAGACAAGCAATTGGAGCATGTCTAGGGACCGTATTAACTACTTCAGTTATGATAATTTTGATAGTGCAATCTATTAGAATGATGCCTTACATTGGCTAGAAACTGAGAATAGGAAGCTTACACATTACAAATTAGATATTAAAGACCATGAGCATTCAATTATAACAACCATACAAATCCCTCAATGGGGAATGAACTTCCTCGAGTCTTATAGCTATATGGATCCAATGCTAATACTCATACAAATACCTCACTTGTTGCATCTGAAAGGGAAATTATTTGAGTCGCGTGGGTGTTTGCTTCTTGTTTGTAGAGATGATATGGGCTCTAGCGAGTTTACTATCTACAAGATGATGATAGGGTGTTTTGTTTAGATGGTTAGGTACCGTGTTGATACTGATGACTTTATGACTCCACTTCTCGAAGGTTGGTCAATTCGGTCCACTGTTTGGAGCATTGTTTTGGGAGAAAGGGAAGAGGATTCTTTTTTGGTGATCAACTTGTCTGGAAAGGTTGTATAATACAACCTAATATCAAAGACTCTCCATGAGATCTATGATTGTGGATCTAATAAACTTGATGATAGCCATGATGATGATGATGAACTCCTTTAGCAATTTCAAGCTGAACATAACGTTTATGAGTTCATTCCATCTTTTGCAAGTGTGTGATTAGCCGTCTTTGTGTAATGTTTGTTTGAAATTGCTATTAGATTGACTACGTTAGGTCTTTCGGGTCTATCCAAAGGCTGATTCAGTTTAGATAGCATTCTATACTTTTGATTGTTCAAGTAATATATTTATAACTTTGACTTTTACTAGTCAACATGGGTGTACAAAAGTCAAAATGGATTAGGATGTGAACAAAAATTATGCTGCATTTTTACTTTAAAAAGTCATTGTGACCACATACTAGTAGAACCACCATATGCAAAATGCATAAACAGTTAAGTTATACTAACCACAATAACGTTAAATATCCAAATTAAGCAAAGTTAAATGTACCAAGCCCAAAACAACAATGTCAAAGTTACATGTTTTTTCAATAAACCAAAAGATGAACATACACCATCTTCACAAACACTTGTGCAAGCTTCACAAACACAAACTGAAGTTCCTACAACATCTTTCTTTTACCTTTCCTCCTTACATCTGAACTTCCTCCAACTTCCTTCAACAAGAGTTGTACAGGTTGACCCTGTTCTAGGTGTTGTGGGTGCAAGATGTTTTGACCTTGATTTGGGTTTTCTAGGTTTGGTGATTGTTGCATTTCAAGAGCTTGACCCTGGTCTACCTTTATAAATAGTCCTCTACTCATCTGAACTTAAATCATCATACCACTATACAATCTCTGATGGAATAGTAGCTTTTTTTTGCTTTTGCAGAGCTTGACCCTTGTTTACCATCACAAACTTTTTTTTCCGCTTGGGTAGATCTAGACCCTGGTTTACCTCTAGAAGCTTTTTTTTATTCCCAAGTAGAATCAAAGCTATGAGTATCCTCAGAGCTTGACTTTAAGTATCATAAGAGCTAATTTGAAAAGGGTTATGATCAGAGCTTTCATTAGAGGTAGCTTGAAAAGGGTTATGATCAGAGCTTTCATCAGAGGTAACTTGAAAAGGGTTATGATCACAACTTTCACCATAGGTAACTTGAAAAGGTTTATGATCACAGCTTTCATCAGAGGTAGCTTGAAAAGGGTTATGATCAGAGCTTTCATCAAAGGTAGCTTGAAAAGGGTTATGATCAGATTCAAGTTATTTCCTAAGGTACATTAAGCTTAAAGGGGTCTTTGGATGATATCAACTTGTTTTCTAAACTTAGTTACATACAGTTTATTTAATAAGATACATTTAACTTAAAAGGGTGTTTGGATTAAATCAATTGTTTCTTTAACTTTGTTTACTAAGGTACATTGGTTTAATTCACCTTATTTCATAAGGCACCTTAAATTTAAAGGGGAGTTTGGATTAAACCAATTGTTTCCTAAACTTAGTTTACTAAGGTATAAACTTAGTTTCTCAATTACTATATAGAGTAAATTACCCTCTCTAACAGTCTAATACCTATGCAATATGCTTAAAAAGAACTATTACCTCTTTCCATCACCATTTTCTCTTTTTCCTTGTTAATATCCATTATCTGTTTTTTCCTTGTTAAGATGTTTTCCAACTTTCTCAATCCTCTGTTCAAGAAGCTCCACAATCTTCATTTCTGTTATATTTCTTTTGTCATCTACACATATACCGAACACTCAATACATAAGCCACAACTAAAATGATGGGTAAAATAACAAAATAAGAACAAATGGCAAAATAGGTCAATGAAATAGCAACAACATACAAGACAATACATTACTTGTACACCTACATTTTACACGCTGCTGTTCTCTCACTCTCTTTTCAATAAATCAACGAGTATGTCATCAACTATAGCATAATGAACCTGCCAGTTACTCACATACTTGTGTAAAACATAATCGATCATGTCATCCTTTACTACAAACTTATTTAAGTCCATAGATTTTCAGGAATCTGCCATTTATATGAAGTTTGATCTATGGTTTGTTGGGTTTTGGGAGTGAAGAGTCAGGTTTGATAGTGAGAACTAAATAGAGTGTGTGTGGAAAGTTTTTTAAAATCTGTGTCCTGGGGAAACACACAGTCAACACTCGTTTAAATGGGAAAAATACTTGAATACATAGGGACGATTCATGCAATATTTTGTAAATAACAAGGACAAATCATGCAATTTAGTCTTTTGTACCCAGACTTAAATGATCGCATGCAGTTACGGCGGCGCTTTATTTTCTACTTGCAATGATGACATATCAGATTCTATGTACGAAAATCGATATTTTGATTCAATTATTTATATCTTATCCCACTCATTTCTTTTTTTCTCAGAGATACATCTCAATTGTTTACTTAAAATTTTAAGGAATGTCCACTTTCGAGGTTTTGGATGAACTTATGGAGATTACCGATTCTACAGAGTTACATAAGCGTATGCGGTTGTGGTTTGTGCAAGAGATTGCCGAAGAAGAAGGGTTTCTAAATTTTCTTCGTGATCGCTGTGATGACTTGAGGAGGCGCAACGCCGAGCGTCGTGTGTTGATTGGTGAGATGGAGGCTTTGGGAGCTCGTGGGGTGGCTGTTGATTCTTTGGATTGTTGGAAACAAACTTAGGCTAGAGAAACCGGTAAGCTTGCCGCTTTGACAGAAGTGTTGGTTGAAACTCAAGCTGGTATCCATGAGAAGGAAGGTGATGTGGCTAAAATGGATTTAAATGATTAGGTTTTCATAGGTAACGGGTAGTTAGTCACTTTTGTTTTGTTAATGGTTGAATGTAACGACTTTTATATCTTATGGCTGTATATCTAATCTTTTCAAGCTGTTACTTGTAAATTTAATTGGCCAAAAATTAAGTTCAATCAAGTCTTTTGATTTATACATGTTGTTGTTGTTTTGTTATTGTTTTTAGGATTTTAGAGATGTAGAAAATATAAATTTTAGGTATGTTTGGTTCTTGGTAAAAAAATGGCGGTCAGAAATGAGATGGGCAGGAAGGGAGAAAGGACACTGCAAAGGGACCAACCGTGTAATCGGAAAAAGACAAAATTATGAACAGTAAAAAGCACCGTACTAACAAAGTAGTCAGGGACCAACGACGCAATCAAAATTTATAGTGAAAAGACGATTCTACCATTCAGTGGAAGGGCGACGTGGCTAGGATAACGACCGAGATAACTGTCATTAGGTATAATAGGGCTTCTAGGACCAAACGGGTAACAACAATGTCAAAAGGAAACCCGTTTGAAAGTCCTCGTTATCTAGGGACCAAATGGGGGTGAAGTAGAGTGACCAACGGTGTAATTTACACAAAAATATAATTTGATTTTTCTATTTTTTCATAATTTTTTTTGTAAAGGCAACTAAAGCCACCACAAATTTTCCTTTTCAAATGTTTAAGTAAACAAAACCTTCATACAAAGTAACCCGACCCGAAGCAAAGATCCGAATAAATATAAACTTTTTACGTTTCTTCTTCTCCAAGACAAAAACCATAAATAAAACCCAACATCTCTTCTCTGTTTGATTGGCACAACACAAAAACAAGAATAACAAAGCAATGGCGACACCAATGGCAGAAGACACAACATCATTCGAAGACGACCAGCTTGCATCCATGTCAACTGAAGATATTCAACGCGCTTCTCGTTTACTCGATAACGAGATTCGTATACTTAAAGTAATAATAATTCCTTTTAAAAAAAAAAGATGTGTATGGTTTTATTTAATTTTGTTGAGTTTTTAATGATTGTTGTTTTATATAAATATAGGAGGAGTTGCAAAGAACGAATTTGGAATCGGATTCGTTTAAGGAGAAGATTAAAGAGAATCAAGAGAAGATTAAATTGAATAAGCAGTTGCCTTATTTGGTTGGCAATATTGTTGAGGTACTTTTTATTTCTTTTTCTTAGTTTCTGATGATGTCAACTTACTTCATTTTGTTGTTAGAAGTTTTAGGTTTTATTTTGGGAAGTATTTGTATACGTTGTTCTGAAGGAAGGTGAAATCGTTTTCGGGGTAATTGTTGTTGATGGCGACTTAGAAAAAAATGTTCATGTGATTATTAAGGATTTTGCTAAGCATAGCGTAAGGGGTATGTTTGTAAGATTTAGATATGTGTAAGTTTTGTACCAATCAACAATATGACCTCTTGTGTCTTGCCAGACTTTAATGAATCAAGTAAAGTAGGAACATTGCAGACTTTAATGAATCAAGTAAAGTAGGAACATTGAGTTCCATGCTTCAGGCAACACCACCTACCTTCAACAATCATATCTGCCACCTTAGTCGTATCCTGTTACCTTACTGCATATTGCTTTGGGCAGGTGTGTATTACTTTTTTATTTATGTTTATAACAACTGAGGAGCAATCCTTATGTCTGGAATTAGATTGGTTTAGACTATATGGACTTTGCGGAAAATTAACAAGCAAGATAAGAACCATTCTTAGCCACACCTAGACACCTATTAGGATATATGTGCGAAAATCTAGTTCTGTTACTTGCTAATAGATTAAATTGTAAAACAATGCAACGGGGACATACAAATAACAAAACAAACGTGTATTAGCTGAGAAAACTATTGATATAATTATCAATATGGTTATGTATTTTTTGATAAATTCACTTGCTTAGTGGTCTATTTGTGCTAACTTATGCTATGATTGATATCAACATTTTTTTTAAACAAAGAGTAAATTAATCAACTACATGGGCAATTTTAATATGGCGTAGTTGGGTGTAACTAGCATGTAAAAGTATTAATGGGATTTTTTAGGTGTTAGACACACAATTGTGCTATGCACCGGCACAAAACTGCCACGTGTGTACACAACTAACAAATTGATCGGAATGAGAAGTGCAGTACTGTTGCATTTGTCAGAGTAACAATCTGTCTAAATACATACTGGCAAACTGATGCTAAATTGCTATATAGAAACAAGACATCATTACTCTGTTACTCTGCTAACGGCATCATTAGTTTTGCACTTTCTAACTTAATAATGTTAGTGGGATGCTTGTGTATACTCAGATAGGTACATATAGCGTTTGATGCTTCCTGGTCTTTGGAGAAACTTAAATATCAGATTTTTGTGAACAAAGTGTCTAGTGTGACTTTTTATACTGATGTTATCTTGGGCGTTCCAGATTTTGGAAATGAACCCAGAGGATGAAGCTGAAGAAGATGGTGCTAATATTGATCTTGACTCGCAAAGGAAGGGTAAATGTGTTGTGCTAAAAACATCCACCCGTCAGGTACGCCACAATACACCACACATGTTAATTAAAGCTATTATCGTATATAATAAGTTTCTGGCGAGTTAATTTATAAAATATTTTAGTGCCTTTGCCTTTCTAGCTGGAAGTTGGTACCAATATGCTTACACTTCTGTAACACTTGCAGACAATTTTCTTACCCGTTGTTGGTCTCGTGGACCCGGATAAGCTGAAGCCTGGAGATTTGGTTGGTGTGAACAAGGATAGTTACTTGATTCTGGATACATTACCATCTGAGTATGATTCTCGAGTCAAGGCCATGGAGGTTGATGAAAAACCAACTGAAGATTATAATGACATTGGAGGCCTTGAAAAACAAGTAAGTTATCTTCATCTATATAAAATAACTACAAGCTGCCTCACAGACTGATGTAATGTTTGTGATTCACTGAAATCCGTTTTCTACTGTTATCTATGTGACAGATACAAGAGCTAGTTGAGGCTATAGTTTTGCCGATGACTCATGAGGATAGATTTAAAAAATTAGGGATCCGCCCACCAAAAGGAGTGCTATTGTATGGACCTCCAGGAACTGGGAAAACTTTAATGGCCCGTGCTTGTGCTGCACAAACCAATGCCACTTTTCTGAAGCTGGCAGGACCCCAGCTTGTTCAGGTATATAGCTATGTGTACTCTCAGTATATTTGTGTGATAGTCATTTTCTGTTTTGTGTTATCCATAATGGTCATGTGTTCTACAACCATGAATCTTTGTTATGAACATGTGTAGATGTTTATTGGTGATGGTGCAAAACTTGTGCGTGATGCATTTCAACTGGCCAAAGAAAAATCTCCTTGTATCATCTTTATTGACGAAATTGACGCTATTGGTACAAAGCGGTTTGATAGGTATGTTACCACTTTCCTCTCTTCGAAATTACCCTGGCAGTACCATTTTTGTAGATTTTTTTTTGTGTTATTTGGTTGCAAGTGTCATATACCTACTATATATATATATATATATATATATATATAATTATATATATATATATATATATTATATATATATATATATATATATATATATATATATATATCACACCCCCTGATACAAGTCTCGTGTGAATGCAGTGAAGTTAGTGGAGATAGGGAGGTGCAACGAACTATGTTGGAACTGCTTAATCAATTGGATGGGTTCAGCAGTGATCAGCGTATCAAGGTACTTCTTTTGATCTCAGGTTAACCTAGTATCTAGCAAAGACAGAACTCGGTTCGGGTTATGCTCCAAATTTATAAGGATTGATCCATTAAAACTCATATTGAAACATCAAAACCTCCCACTTTTGCCACCTCTGCTTTATACCTTTGCTGTTAACTTATATGTCATCATTGGCTATGAAGATATCAAATTCACTCGCTCACGGGTTACAAGTTTTCCCTCTCTGTGTCTGACAACAGTTCCTTTGTATATTGTTAATTACTTTAATGAATTACTATACATGTATCCTCTGGTACCAATAAGTAAAAGAAAGTTGTTGAGATGAAGTGATGAACTCTGGGGTCAAAAAGATTTACAACAGCTTATAGTAGTTTCTAGCTTCAACTAAAAGGTAGTTTTACTGCAGGTGATAGCAGCGACAAATCGAGCTGATATTTTGGACCCTGCCCTCATGCGTTCTGGTCGGTTGGATCGCAAGATTGAATTTCCTCATCCCACCGAGGACGCAAGGGCCCGGATCTTGCAGGTATGTCTTTATAGAAGTCATCTGTGGTTTTATTAGAATTGATCTTTAATTACATGTTTGTTGAGTTCGATTTTGTCAAACCTCTTTATTGTAGATCCATTCCAGGAAGATGAATGTTCATCCAGATGTCAACTTTGAAGAGTTAGCTCGGTCTACAGATGATTTCAATGGAGCACAGCTGAAAGCTGTTTGTGTAGAAGCTGGTATGCTAGCTCTTCGACGTGATGCCACGGAGGTACTAATGCTCACCGATATATCGTTTATGTTGTTGTCCAGAAATAAGCTATACTGTTGTCGCTAGATCTAATGCTTTACAATGACATGACACCAATTTTGCATGTTACCACACTGCCCATTTTTGTTAATTGGTGGTGAAACTGGAACATCAATTTCTTATTTAAATTTGTGCCGAGTGAAGTGTAAAGTAGCTTGATTTGATTATTAAACTAGAGTGGTGGGCAAGCACATGATACACGATGTTTTTGGTCAGTAAAGAAGTGCATTAGTATTTAGTTGTGTGGGCGGGCCTTGATTTGGGACTATTATTAAGAGGAAATAGCAGTTCTGTGTATTTTACCTTGATCGAAACTGACACATAATACTATTCGTTGATGTGTAACGGTGTTATGCTTGCGTTAGGGTTAATGACTTTAATGGTTAATGGTGATATTTACATAATTGATAGTGGTTTTTAGAGTTGAAGTGAGTTTCATTGGTGAGAGTGGGTGCGTGTTGAAAGTAGATCGAAGCTTGGATTTTGTTCTTGTATTATTTACGATCTGTAAAAAGTTTAAAGTATTATTTGGATCTTGAAAACCGCTGATCTACATGGTTTGATGAACCATAAAGTGGTGTGTAAAACTGACACTTGATATATCGAGTGAAAAGTGAACTAAGATTTTCTTGTTTTCAGGTGAACCATGAAGACTTTAACGAAGGGATCATCCAAGTTCAGGCTAAGAAGAAAGCAAGCTTGAATTACTACGCCTAGGATATCCTATCACATTGCATTGTACCAGTGCAAACTATTGGATGTTTTCCTGTGATTTTAGCTGTATAAGATTTTACTAATTTTTTCTATATCATATATTCCGTAGTCAGTTTTCTGTTTGCTTTTGTTCTTGCATGCTTTTCATGTACAATTACATGGATGATTCAGCAGTTGCTATGGTATGAGCCAGCGTATTAAAGGCGTTAACCTATAGGTTGTGTATTTCTTTAGCCTCTGTTTGATTGTATAGGAATTTCACGAAAACGAAGCTTGTCAACTTCAAAAACCCAGCTTACCAAGCAAAATCATATAAATAAAGTGAATAGATAGATTTAAATTGGTGATTTGTATCCACATAGATTTTGACATACCTGCAAATGATTAAATATCGGCTGAACTTGGCTCAAAATATGACGAAAGTGCAGTATATATGGTGGTTTATGTTTAGAATAACGAATGTCTGAACAAATCAAACGACTCTCAGTGGTTTGCTCAACGCTCTTAACTGATATTTTGGCTTGTTTTTAGACACAATCAGGCTCCCATGTAAATCGGCTCTCTTGGAAGGAATATATAACTATTTGAGGATGCTAATTTGTAGAGCAAGTATGTATATAGTATTAGATAAAAATAAACAAACTAAAAGCCAAACACATAGACTCCTAGCTAGAAAACTATATAAAACCCAAAACTACAACAACAAAGCAGAAAAGCACCAAATAAACCTGATGCCAAGGTTGTCATGTCCATGCGAATACATGAGGATTTAAAACCCATCCACTCCAGTTGATTCATGATGTTTCGCAATATCTGAAATCCAAATTTTATGATCAAATATCGTGCTTGGTTCGCAAGATAAAATAAAGCGTTTAGCTCGACTACGTACCAGAACTTGAGAAGACCAAATTACATACCTTGCGTGCTTGCAATTTCGTCTACACAGGTATTATGTTATCGACACGAAACTTAATAACGTATAATAGAGTATTTTTGAAGTTCAAGTATCTACTCGGAATATTGAAATACGCGAATAACTATTTTATAGCCCAAAGCCCGAATTTAAAACCACTTAATAAATACATCAGGTTTAGGTTTTTTACATTTAAGTTTTCAACCATCATTAACGTAACTAGTTTGTGTCGCTCTATTCATAAACAAACTAGTGTAATACCCGTGCGTTGCACGGGTCACACGTTAAAAATCAACTAAGTGTTTTCCTTACGACAACCTAAGAATGAATATGTAAACAACATATATTATCTATCAACACAGATATTAAAAAGCATCATAAATTAACAAAAAAAAATATATGAATTGATATCATAAAAAGATAAGATATAATCATAGAACATGATTGAAGTTCAAAATAGCTAGCCTAAAACCATTATTTTCATAATATATCGTTAATCAAAAGTAAAAACATGCATGATAATAACTAATGAAAACAAATGTTAAGGATGCATATAAAAGACTAAAAGCGATTAATTCAAGCACCATCAACATCACCTTCATCAACTTAAGGCTCATCGGCCACAACCTCATCAACATCACCCCCATCAACTTGAGAGTCCTCAACCGTAGCATCCTCAACTTGAGCCATAGAAACGTCAATCTTGATATCATTTGTTGCACTATAGGAAGAACTTACAAGTGTGTTCACACCAATTCCATGTTCACACCATTTTTTGCAGCTTTCGCTCGCACAGCTCACGGCACTCTAACCCCTAAGGGGTATTTCGGTTGGTTTCATTCATAACTACATCCATTGTGCTTGCATTAGCTGCTAGATTACCCTCATTATCATTTATATGAGTGATAGGATGTTTGAATTCATAAACTTGAGCCCACATAAGATCATACCAATCTTTTGTCTTCATCCTTCATTGTAGCAGAATCATGTTTTGATCGTCAATAACATAACCATCCATTTTTAAAATCGTTTAGCGACGATGGTATATTTAAATCCGAGTAAACCATACTTGATGTTGAACTTGAAGAACTCCCACGGTGTTTATTCAAGGCATTAACATCATTACCATAATACTTGGTAACTGCATACCTACGTACATATGTAGGTGCCAGATTATAACTGTCAATCTTGATTCGAGAACAATTCCACTAGAAATTTTTTTGGTAATGGGTTTCCACGGTTAAAGTAGGCTATCAATAAAGTTAATCCGCTATCCAATGGGGGTTTCCGGCACCCTAATAAATATGACCATTTTATGTAAGTTTTAAGATTGATATATACGTATTAGTGGATGTGTAAAACTAATAATAACCTCACCTCCGATAGACTTGATAATCAACTCCTCCGTCGTAAGGCCTAGTATTATCTATATGTGAAAACTGAAATAAATAGTAATGTGCTGCAACTACACCATTGTACTTTTCTAAAGATTGATTGTCATGTTATCCTGTAAAGATGATTCTGAAAGAAGCTTAAATGGTTTCATTATCAGTTTATAATCTTTTTTTAATGTCATTTCAACTTAGGTAACTTAGTGTAGTATATAATTGATTCCTTATAAGAGAATTAGGAACATTGGTCGAATGGGATAATGCTTAGTACTCCGTATATCTGTATATTCAAAATGCAAACCTGCTTAAGGTCTCACTTTGCAACACCTCATGAGGACCACAACATTTTGTATCTTTTAAAGGCACCGATGGAAATAAATGGCGCCATGTTGAGAGTTTAAAAGTAGCAAGAAATCCTCAATGTTTGTTGCAAAGATAGGTGTTGTTGGCAAGGTACTATGTTTCATGAAAAAAGTATAACATGTAATGCATGAAGGAAAAAGTGTTCATACCTATCCTTACATTTTTTAAACATGTGTTAATTGACCAAGTAAAAAACCTTAGCCATCGCACATCAAAGTGACATTTATTTTATGTGGTTGAGATTAAATTACTGAAAGATCCTACGGATGATAGATAGCCACTACTTATTTTTTTCTCTATGTAGCGTCGGCAATAGAAAAGGAAATTAGCTGCTGTTGCATTGCCGTCTTGCTTGAATTTTGATTTCTGGTACAAATTGTAACATTAATATATATGTTTACTAATAATATGTTATATGTCTATCTGCTAATATATTCTAGTACATGCATATTATTTTCTCTGTGTGTAATTATATTGAATTTGCGGCTAATTATTAAAGTTAAACATGGTCTATGCTGATTCTGGTTTATTTGCTGAATTAGAGTTCACAAATCTATTTATATGTATAGTTTTTACTGATAGTGTGCTAATGTTGGTTACTAGATTGCAAGTTGCATTATGCTTAATAATTATCTCGATCAAAACCTTGTTTGTATATGTTTTTGTTGTTTTTTCAATACCTGTTTTACATTAAGTCTTGGATATTACTAATGCTCAACCAAGAGAGGAATACATTAGTACTTTATTTACATAAATTGATGCTTGGCACTCAAACTTGTACTAATTACTTGATGATCGATCTTTGATCCATGCTATGAATTCTGCACAGCTCTGCTAATTCTTTATGGATATGATTTGTTGTCACTTTGTATATTAATATATATAAAGGCTAACAAAATTATTTATAGAAGTTTGAGTATCATCATAATATGAGATTTGCTATCGATATCAGGCTGGCTCCGTCAACACAAATTTTCTGTCACAGGATTTGGTCATTCAACTATTACACGACTGATAGATTTATAATTCATATTTTCTTTCGTGTGTTTTTGTTTGGATACATTATTGGTATTGAGAAGAAACAAAGAGCGCTTTGTAACGTTACTTGATATGTTTTGTTTTGCACCACATTGGTTTCCTTTTGTTTACAGTGTTGTTAGTAAATGACTATGTTATGTGTTCAAATGCCAAAAATAATATGCTTAAGCCTATCTAAGTTTAATTTAAGACAAACTTGTAGTTAGTTCATAAGATTGACAAATGTTTCTCTCATTTTTTGAATATTTTTATTTAGAAAAAGTTCTGGCCTTGTGAGTAACATACATTATTTTTTGTGAACTTAGTTCCAAGGTCAACCATGGATGACGAATACGCAAATGTGAATGGAAGAGATCCCAAAATTCTGCTAACCACATCTCACGACCCTAGTGCTCCTCTTAAACAGTTTGTAAAGGTATGCCTAATAGCTGAATCTATTTTTGTCAGTATGTTTAGATGTGCCATCTTGTTTTCTTTAGCTCATATATTCATATTGTATGGAAAAGCAATTGCTGATTGGTTCTCACTTTCAGGAATTGAACACTGTTTTCCCTAACTCGCAACGAATAAATCGTGGTGCCCAGGTTAGCTAATTGTTAAACTTTAAAGGATTAATGGCAGTCGATTTACCTGTAAATTCTTGACATTTTGTTTCTCTTTGAGAATGTCAAAAATGCTATTACTCTTAAAAGTTGTTTCGCATACAAAAGCTTTTAGATAAGAAGCATCTGAACATGACATTTGAGGTGACTTGATATGGCTTTGGGCAAATAAAAGTAGCGCGGAAATGCACAAGTTTGGATTAAATTATTTAACAATCAGGATCTGGTTTTCCTGTGAAATTACTATCTCCATCCCAATACTTAATTAACAAAAGGCATCTCATATATATTTGAGGTGTAAATTATTAATGCGACCTTCATCAATGTTCATTTGTGGTAATACTTTTTCTAGACAGTTTTATTCAACCAGCAAGTAGAATACACTTTCTATGAATTGAATATGGGTAAATAACAATGTGATTGATGAGTTTTTCTTGGAATTTCGGTGAATGCAGGTTATATCTGAAATAGTTGAGACTTGCCGAAAACAAAGCTTCACAGATCTTATACTTGTTTATGAAAATCGTGGGGTACCTGATAGGATAGTTATAAGTCACTTACCTTTTGGTCCAACTGCTTACTTTCAGATCCTCAATGTGGTGAGTGATTCTTGTTTTTTGTGCATCTTATCGACTTTTTTACCATTGGTAATTAAATTCTTCTAAGCAAATTAAGGTTACGAGACATGACATGAGAAACACAAAGGAAATGGGAACTGTTTCAGATGCTTATCCTCATCTGATTCTCAACAACTTCTCTACTAAGGTACATACTTTTCTTGTCATATTCACTGAAATCATTGTTGTAAGATAGGTCATGTACGTGCTAGATCTTTGATGTCTGGTATAATGTTAAGTGGTGGTTGTCATTATGACACTGCACGTCTGCGCTTAAATCACTTATGGGCAGAACATCTTAAGAGTTGAAACAAGTGGTTTCATTATCTTTTTATGGTATTTTTTTTGACAAGTATCTATTTTCATCATGTAATTCAATAGATTGGTGCAAGGACCGCAAACATCTTAAAGCAACTCTTTCCAGTAGCCAAGCCTGATTTGAAACACGTAATCACTTTGGCGAATCAGTCAGATTACATATCTTTTAGGTAGTTTCTCGATGCACGCCCTCTTTTGTTTGATATGACTTAATTAACCCTTGTATTTTCCTGATGGGTTCAGATACGTTGCATGATTTAGTTGAGAGGACTTCCATTTTTATGTTGATGATTTTGTGAACATGCAGGCATCATGTCCATTGTCAAAGTGGAGATCCGGAATCAGTTAGTCAAAAGGAAGTTGGTCCTCGGTTTGAATTACAATTGTATCAGGTAACAATTATTAAACACGGTTAATATTAGTTTCTGTTCTGTCCCCTACGTCCAAAATGTGACTTATATTTATCCTAAAGTCATGGCATCTTTATTGAAGTCTTAGATAAAAATCAATTTTTCATAACAGTTTCATTACAAATTTGAATATTGGTTATTAGTGGTTTAAATTTCAGTTCACAATCAATGCACTTGCCTTGAAAGGATATAAAAGTGAATTTATAGTATTATGACATAAGCACAAAGTGTTTCCCACAAAAAAATTCGTTTGTTATTAATATTTTAGATGAATGATGATTTTTTATATTTTCTTTATAATCCTCTTTACCCCTGGACGTATGAGTCTGGTTCCGGATCTATGCTTGATTGATCATTGTGCTTTGTTATATCGGTTTTGCTGTGATTGTTGCAGATCAAGCTTGGAACGGTTGATCAAGAAGAAGCCGCAACAGAATGGGTATTGAGGACTTTCATGAACACGTCCAAGAAGCTAAACGTCTTGGGCGAATGAAAAAAACCTGTTAACCTGCGGGGATATTTTTTGGCTTATTTTCTGACCTCTCGAATTTGATTTTCTGATAAAAGTTATTTCTTGACTGATATATACGTATGTTTTGTTGACGTCATATAAAATTTTAGTTGAGTTTCTTATTGAGAGGTCTTTTAAAATGTATTTTTTTTACTTTCGAAAATCAAACAGCATATCCTTTGAAAACTTCTTCCAGCTGCAGATGTAAGGCCCTAAAAACCTTCCCCAATACCTATACGTTGGTCAATAGTGATACGAGCTTAAGTAAGACTACTATGTTTGAGTTAACACACAAGATAAACAGCTAAAAATTACGAACTGAACACAGCTGGTTTTGCTCAATCCATGTACACACGTAATCTTTGATCCGTCAAATGAACCCTTAAAGCAGCCTAGCCCCAAATGCTTTATATGTGACCAAAATAATAAAATTCAGGGACGAAAGTTAAAAAAAGCCGTTCATGCAGTCGATCACAACCACAAACGTGTCAACCCAAAACAATCCACACCATCCCTCCAAGCATCGGTTGCGGTCAGGTCATCAAACCATCAAAAACCAAATCAACGGCTATGAAACTGCCCGATTCAAAACTCGGGCACATCTGTTGGTCTATAAAATTGACAGGATAGTTTGGTTTCAGTTAAAATTTGATAAGTTATGCAAGTTTGTGACTGTATATAAAATATATCATATCATATGGGTAAGCTTAAGCTCTTAAATAAACTAAGACATTGAAATCAGAGGCATACTGATTTGTATACTCGATTATGTTCAGTGTTGTCTTCGACATGGAGTAAAACGATTAACAAACCAAACTAAACCGAATAAAACCATTCTGCTTTCTATACTTGTTTGTGGTTTGGCTTGGAGCCGATTTGAAGTGTTTAATCATTGTTAGAACTTAAGCGTTTAGTTGTTGCCATATAGTTTCTAGAGACAAGTTCAAGCATTTTCCGGTTTATTATGTTATAAGATAGAATGGAATTTGCGTAGTGTTTGGTATGATGTAATAAAAGTTGGAATGAAAACGGTTATTACTATTTAATGGAAAAATCTTGTTTGTTTACAATTATACAATGTAATGCTTCATTACAATGAATGACTCATTACATCAAAAACTTCCCTTTTAGGGGGCCCCTCTTTTTTTCATTACGTCCGTAATGTAATCAAAATTACATAAAAGTCCACCATTAACTAACCACATTAAATACACTTCTTATTAACTATGGATATTTTAGTCTTTTTTTATCGATTGCATTACATCCTATCATACTAACCAAATATTATTAATAAATGTAATGAATTATTACATTACATCATTTATTCCATTACGTCGCTTATTCCATTCATTTAACATTTCATTACGTCCTACCAAACGAACCCTAATTCTTCATCATTTTGGTTTTTATATAGTTTTTCTAATTATTTTATAAAGAAATTATCAACATAAAATGTTAACCAATACAAAATGTTCATCAATATCTAAAAATTATTTCACATTCAAAGAATACAAATATTTTTTTGACCAAAACACCGGACCGAGAACCAGACTAAAATAATCGGTCATGTCCGAGTCGGTCCGGTCTAATTCGATCATGTCTAACAAAGTATAATTTCTGGTTTTGTGTAAGATCGAACCGAACCGAAAATCGAATATAAGAAAAAGGATGGACTTAAGACCGAACCGAAATATGTTTAGTCCGATTTAATCCGATTTCTCGATCTAATCCGGTCCGTGATTTATTATGCCCAACTGTACATTGATTTGTCGTCAAATGTAGTGGTATCTACAACGATTTTTTAACGACAATGTATAACGAAAGATTTCGCTGAAAAAAACAATAGTTTAATTGAGATCCCATTAAACTATTAAAAAAGTTAACGTTTCTATTGTCAATAATACACTAGCTTCTTTACGTTTTAGGTTTTGTCTAAAAAATTGGAATTTAAAGTAAACTGATTGCTATTTAATACATTAATTAATGCATTAATTAATCAAAGGCTATAAAGCTAATATTGGGACTTGGATTAATGCATAATAAAGTTTGACTAAAGTTTATTTAGTGGATTTAGTGTTTATTTAGTATGACCCAAGTTTTCGGTTATAAGTTTTTCAGTAATGAAAGTGTAGCAGTTCCACTATCTAATAGTAAATGTTTTTCATATGTGAATTTAGATTTTCGTGTTGGATTTTTATTTAATCTTTTCTTACTTACTGAGGAGGGTTTTTTTTTCTTTGCATTTTTGTTTATAAATTTGGATTCAGCATGTTACTCGTAATGAGTAATGTTGTAGTGGATGGGTTCATGGGATAGCAAATTGTCAAAGCATTTAGATTTATGTATGTTATTGTGTGTGTGTATATATATATATATGTGGGTTTTGTTTTGTTTCTTTATATTTGTGTCTGTGTTGTTGTTTGGATGTTGGTTTGCATCTTCTTGGCTATGTTAGTTTACGGCATTTTGCGTATGGTTTAGTGAGTTTAACATTTGATTTGTTCTTCGTGTTGTGTTTGTAGTGGCTAACGGTCGTGGAAGATCCGTCGAAATAATTCTGGTAACATAAATATTTACGATTCAAAGAACAATTATTTTAAAGGTGAAGTCTAAATATACGCAATATACTTTTTTAAAAAGAACGAAATACGTAACATACTAAATATATTATTAGAATCGCCATAAATAACTTTCAAATTTTGAACGATAAACGTAATATGACCGGGTATTGACCGAAATTTGACTTGTTTGACCGGTTAGCATTTTCAAAAGTTACAGAAATGGTCCCTGTGATTTGTGTTGGACTTTCACTTTTAGTCCTTTAACTTTTTTTTCACTTAATTTTTAAATTATTTTTTTCATTTAATTTTTTTATTTAATTATTAATTTTTTTTCATTATTAATTTTAAAATGTTGACATTTGCTTAATTTTTTTAACGCAACTTAATTTTTTCGATTTTTTTTTGAAAAAGGCAAAGATATAATTAGCCAAAAGGCAAAGGAACCGAAACGAAAACAAAGAGCTCAAAGGATGAGCTCCAAAACGACTATACAAAAATCAACCAATAAAACAAAAACGAAACTAAGAAACACCTAAATCATATGGCTGACGAACCCACGAATCCCACGAGTGTGATCTAAAGGGAGCACGATTAAAGATCCATAAAAGAGATAACCTTTGGACAGTGGAGAAATTGTATTCGTGACGAGCTGAATTCGCCTCTTCAATAGAAGCCGCGTGAATGATTTTATTTCTCCATGTCCAAACATGCCAAATGACAGTCATAGAAACCGCATGAAAACTTTTAGACACCCTTGTTGATAAAAATATAATGCCTAAAAATATTACTAATATTTTTTCACATCTTTACGTTTTGGTAATCACAAAATATAAAAACGTTCAACCTAAAATTAAACGTAAACAAGTAATTAGTAGTAAATTCTCATTTCAACAAATACATCACTTAATGGTATGAATAAATAAATGTTTAATGCATTTTATGATCAAAGGAAATTTTTATTCAACCTCACACTTTTATAAGATGTTGTAAACATTTTATAAACATTACAAAACATTTTCTACAATTAAAAGGAATATTTTATTCAAAATAAACATTTTAAAATTCAATTTTTCAGACCTAAAACGGCTAGAAAAGTTCCAGAAAATCCCCCCTACACAAAAGACAAACTAGGGAAGCCCTAGTCTTGGGCGACCCCTTTAAATATACGGCCGGCCCCCTTAAAATTAAGGGGACCGCCCCTAGGTAGACGCTCCCCTACTGGATTTTTCCTCACAATTTTCTCACATTTTGCACTCATTCTTTCTGTTCTAAAACAACCCACACATCTCATCAAAATTCTTTGATCATTTAATCATAAAGCTTTGTTTCCAAGTGATCCAAGCTCAATTCTTCAAGTGCAAGAGAAGAATAATTCCATCCTTAAGTGAAAAAGTATTATACCTTTGTGTGTTGTTGCAATCTTATTGCATCCTATCATAACTTGTAAATCTTTTGTATATCTTGTATTTATGTGTAGTAGTGGTATGCGTTTAATTACACATACCTTTCACCATTAAAAACGGACTTAAATGACTAAGGGGGTGTTTGGGATTGCTTATTGAAAATAGAATATTCGTTTTGAAAACGGATAATCAGATAATCATCTGTTACAAAACGTGGTTTTGAAACTTGGTGTTTGGGTTTGATTATTCTGTTTGATATCGCAATAATCAGATAATCAGTTTTTTAAGTGTTTGGCAAATTAAATTATTTGATACATTTATATGTAAAATGACTATAAAGGACATTTTCTTTCACTATGTAAATTTAATAAATAAAAAATTTTAAGAAATTATATAATGTTATAGTGTAAAATATTTTTTTTAAATTATCAACTTTTGAATTATAAAAATTTCTTTTGTGATGTTGGTGGGCCTTATGAATATTTTAATGTGCAAAGATTAGGTCAATAATTTTGTATATGTAAATATAGGGGTGTGCACGGTTTGGTTTGGGTCGGTTTTTGGTAAAAACCGAAACCGAAACCGAATGTTCGGTTTTTCTCATAGCCATAACCGAAACCGGTCG
>BQNB010118506.1:0-20979 GCA_026074375.1 Tanacetum coccineum | reverse complement strand
TGGATTAGGGCTCGTATAAGGCTTTTAGGGTTTTCTAGCTTTGTAATTCTTGTATATTGTCAAAGTAATGATGGATAATAATGGTTTTTAAACTCATTTTACGAGTTTACAATGACTCTTTGTTGCTTACTTGAGAATGAAGTGGTTAGAAACGAGAAAATGGGTCGAATGATCATTTAGGGTTTATCGGATTTGATTCTTGCATAAATGAAATGAGATTATGAAATAGTGATGGTATATGATTGTTATGGTTGTAAAATAAGTTATTACAACTTATTTGAGTGTTGGTTTGGGGTTATGATGGATAAAAACCAAGAAACGGGTCATGATTTACTATTTTGCTCGGGTTAGGGTTTCTGACTTTTGAATTAGGGTTTTGAGTGTAAAAATGTGTATGAAAGCTTATGAATAGAATAATTAGGGTTTACACATTGTACATTGAGTGTAGTAGCTTGTACACAAGTGGTGATGAAGAAATTAGAATGAAAACGGAGGTAAAACGGCTATTTTGGAGTTCATGCTTCATGATTTGTACATTGTGCTTTATAAGACTTGTACTTGACTTAGAGGGAGTTTATATTTCAAATGAGATGTCATATTACTTGTACATATGCTTTAGTAGCTTGTATATTCACTTTAGATATTAACCCTTCATGAAATTAAGGTTTAGAGGTATACGATAACAGTTTAAAGCCCGTTTTGATATAATGTTACGGATGGTACATTATAGGAATAATATACTTTGTAATAAGGATATGATGATATTGAATTGACATATTGTGATGTTTGCTTGACATATATGAAGACATAATGGCCATAGATAGGTTGCGTGAGCTTATCTACTTTAGTTATGTAAGTTACATGACATACTGAGATATTGACAATGCAAGTAATGTAATAAAGCGAAAAATTTCCCCGTATAATTGTGATCATAGTAAAATAGGTTGATGAAAATTCTTGGGTTGTTATAAGACAAATCTTTCATCTTCCACAAGCAACTGCCAACAATCATAATTCATTCGTGCCATCACCATTATTTTCTGACGTGGTTCCATTCTACAAGCAAGTATTGGGATTTACAATAGAGTTAAAGACACAATCGAATTTCAAGACTACTGGTCTTCTGCAGCCATGGCAAACGTTATGCAGAATATTCTCCAAATGCTTAACAACACGTGTCACAGGATGGGACCAACCGCCGTTGCAGATAATGCAAATGCTGTATTGCTTTGTCAATAACATTCATGTGGATTATGCGGAGTTACTATGGGAAGGACTTTACTATTCGCTTCATCATCCAACATCTTCGATTCCATATCCAAGATTTACAAAGATCATTTCTTCCTTGGCTTCTTTACTTCTGCTAAATATGGTTTTGTGAGGTAAAATGAAGTTTTGATGGTGATATTTGAAATTATGTGAATGTATGCGAAATATATAGTGGTAAAAACAACTTGGAGGCCAAGTTTACTTGTAATAGGCACCAAGTAACTTGGTGTGAAAGCCAAGGGCTGTAGAGTGGTGACGAAGGAGTATCTAGGGTGAGTCATGAGAGCTAGGATGAGGTGTAAGAGTATGAAAAGGGGTTTGGTTTAACAAGGAGTGACAAGGAGGTTTTTGGAGTGCAAGTAGCTTACAAAGAGGTGATGGAGGTGGTAGAATAGCTGCTAGGTGATAACAAGGTGGTGATGAAGGTGGTAGGGTGGGTGCTTGCTTGATTTCAAATAGGTTTTAACTAGTTAAATGGGGTGACAGGTGGTTTAGGGTTTCGTTTAGGTTTAGGGTTTTAGATTTAGGTTTTAGTAAGAATTAAGGTTAGGTTTAGGGTTTAATGTTATGAATTGAGTGATGTTAAGTGTGTTACAAAGATGTATGAAAACTAGAAAGAAAATGGTGGTAAATAGGGCTTATTTGAATTCGTGCTTAATTGGTTTATACATTGTGTTTAAATGAGTTGTACACTGATTTAGGAGGTAATTATAATTCAAATGTTTTGCATTATACGCTTGTACACATGTTTAAAGGCTTGCACATTCATTCTATATGTATGCATTACATATAATTAGGGTTTTGATTTAAACGTTAACGGATAAAGTCTATTTTGATATAACGTTGTAAATGGTACGTTAAATGGATAATGTACTTGGTAAAAATGATATTAAGATATAGACTTGACATATTAGGATGTTTACATGATATAAACGTAGATAGAATTGGCATAGGTAGGTTGCATGAGCTCGTTTACTTTAGAAATGTAAACTATGTTACATAATAGAATAAAGCAAAAAAATTCCCGTGAAAAAGTAGTATTTAATATAATATAAGTGGAAATTATAGTGATGAAAATTGTGGGTTGTTACAACTGTTTTGATCCTTAGAGATAAAATCTAACTCATGTCCTGTGACATAGTTAATGAGTTTTCGTCCTTAAGATGAAATATGTACACCCGAAAAGAGCCATTGTTAGAAAGTTGACTGCAAAACATAATTTTGTAAAAAAACATTACACGAGTAAGTATTATTTGTAAAAAATATTAGTGTTTAATGGAGTAAGCAAAAGCATAGCTTAAAAGACCCGGTATTGATATTGCTTAATTGTATACTATTATTTTACCCGGGATATTGAGCCTAATAAAGCCAATTAAATGCAAAGAGTAGAAAATGGTGTGCTTTATGTCCAATTGTGCAGGAAAGGATTGAAAAGACAAAAAGAAGCAAAAATAGTCAAAAACCGACAAGAAACAGGAAAAAGACAAAAAGACAAGAGCAAGAACAAAGAAATCAGGCCAGAAGATCACCACAAGCCGGATCAGCCCGAACAGTCAAACTCATCAAAGAAAGGAATAAAGGATAGTCAAAAGCCAACTTACAAAGTCCAAAGGGCCAAAGTGGTCAAGTATTCAAAGATTAAAGGGCTTACTTTAAAGATTAGAAGCTTATGTGGAGTATTAAAGATCAAGGGACTAAAGTTGCCAAGAGAGAAAATGGTTTTAAAAAGAAGAAAAAGAGCAAAACAAGCACAAGGGGTGAAATTGCAATTTCACAAACTTCTTTATAACTAAAATAGGCGGGACAAAAAGACAAGGGCTATTCCTGCATATCTCCAAACTCGTTTTAAACTACCAAAAAGGGCGGTGTAATTCACAAGGACCTATTATGTCAACAATTCAAACCTTCAAACAATACACCCCGCTTTATTCGCAACCACCCAACAACCAAAACTGATTTTCCCGCCAAAATCCTACAACAACCCAACTCCAAAATCCCCCTCCCCCGCTCCTTTATTAGCCTTCAATCCTACTCATACTCCCTCCCCAATCATAATAAACCACGTGGCAAGCCCTCATTGGCCAGGACACATCATTGATCTCATCAAACGGCTCATATTTGTTTATAAAAGATCAACGATTGAGATTGAATGGGGCATTCTAGAAATCCTTCCCTCCCTTCACTACTCCTCTATAAATAGAAGGATAGGACTTCATTTTTCTGTTGTTGTTTTTGTTTTAAAATTTCTAGTTTGTTTTTCTTTCAAAATTAAGCAATTTCTTTTAAGACTTTAGTTAATAAGCTCTTAAGCTCTTCTAATCTTTCTAAACATCTTGTACTTTTTCATTTGTGAAATACATCATTTACCGGCCATATGGTTTACTGAACTAGTTTTTAATTTCAAATCGTTTTTGATCAATAAGCTCTAAATAAGCTAAGTGAGCTTATTGATTCTCATAAGCTCAACATTAGTTAAACTTTGTTCATTAAGGTTTCATTTACTTATTTTTACCTATTCACATTAAAAATCATGATCACTTGAATACATTTGAGTTCATTTTGGGAAGCAAAGAGCTAATAAGCTCAAATTTCAGCTTATTGTGATTTCTAAGGGTTAGAGGCTTGAGGAAGCCATTAGGATCACCTAGACTCTTCACTTGGATGTCTAGGTGAAGAAGACCTACAATTTTCAGGTCATTTACTTTCTCTATTTCAATTAAGCCAATTCATAGCTTATTTCAACTTGCTTATTTCCTTTAAGTCCTCATTTAAATCCTGTTCATTAGGTTTACTTAGCTTAAATTTGTATTGTTTTCAGTCTATTTTAGCCTTAAAACTAGTAAAATGTCATTGTCACTTTTTCTGTCATAAGTAGTAGTAATATGATTCATAGAGTAAGTAGCTTATTTTGCCTAATAAGCTACTAATTTTACAGTTCAAATAGCTTCATTAGTTTAATAATAGTAGAAGCAGATAAAAAGTTTAAGGAATATAAGCTTGAAAAGAGTTTTTGAGTGCAAAGTAGCTTTGACAGCTTTACTTAAGGGAGTGTTTGGTTAAGGCTGTATTTATGGGAAACTTCACCAAACGATCAAAGAAACTTTGTCAAAACTTGTCAACAAGTTGAGTTAGGGTGTTTTAGCAAGCTTCAAACAGCTTTTAGAAGTTATGCTTTAGAATTCAAAAGTTTGGGAGTTAAAACTCTTTTGCCAGCACCAGGGCATATTTCATTCACTAGAACTTTAGATTTTAGGTTGTTAAAAGTATTTAGATTCAAGTTTTGTATATTAGTGTTTCACTTTAAGTCATTCTAGTGAAGTGTAGGATATAAAAGTTTAGCTTGTCTTTGAGAAGATTGCACATTGCACCAGCAACACCATTTACATCAGCAAAGCAACAGCATATCAACATAGTTTTCTTCATTTTACTTTTTGAATTTTTCTATTTCTATGAAAACTTTGCAAAAGCTTTTTACCTAGGTAGATTCTAGATAGATTGTTTAGCTTACTTTCAAAATTTCAGCTCCTAAGGTCCAATAATAAGCTTGTTAGCTTATTAAAAATAAGCTCAAAAAACAGTTCATCAAAACCTTGCACTTTTCCATTTTAATTTTCTTTCTAGTTTTGTTAAGCACTGGTTAATATTAGTTTAGAATCTTCTAGTATACATCTTAAGCATCATAAGTCCTCTTTTGTTTGTCATTTCCATCAAGTAAAAGCTAGACAATAACAAAAATCCAAAATATGGTCAACTAACTACGTTCAAAAACAGCAACTTACAGCGATTTTTCCAGCTATATCCTTTTTGGGTAAAAGTTCATATTGCCTTTATTAAAGTTGTTTAGAATAAGCTGTTAAGCAACTTTGTAGGTTTAAGTTTTTGCTAATTCTCAAAATTTAATAAGCAAAAAAATAAGCACAATCGCGGGGTTTGTTTGGTCTTTTCCTTAAAGTTCAAGGTTAACTGTTTTCCTTCTATCAGTTGTAAAATTTACCACACTTAGCCCAGCCCTCCTACGCCTATACTTTTTCATTGTCTTTGCACTTTTTACCCTGTCTTCCTATATCTTTTTAATTTTACCTTTTTTATTATTAATATTATTATTAGTAATTAGGGTAGATTTTAAATAAATCCCAATTAGTTTGAAGAAATAAAAAAGTAGAAATTAGGGCTTTTATTTTTATAACTTTTCGCACTTAATTAGTTTATAAAAAGCCTTTTTCTATAATTTCTCATAAATTTGTATTTTCTTCGAAATAAAATAGATTTTAGTATTTCCTTTTTCTTATAAAATCATAAAATATAGAAAAATAGTTTGCAAAATTAAAATTCTTTTTTGCATTAATTTTCATTTTAAATCTAGTATTTTTTGAAAAATAAAAGAAAAATTTTTAGTGTTTTAATTTTTAAAAAAGTTTTCTTTTTGATAAATCATTAATGCTTAGAAAATTCAATAAAAAATTCAAAAATACATAAAAAATCTAATATCTTTTTTCCTACATTTCATTTTAAATTTGTTGATTTTTAGGTAATAATTTTTGTTAAAAAGTCCTATTTTAGTTTAAATTTCAGTTTTGCCCGCGTTTTATTTACATTTTGTGCATTTAATTCATGCTATTTAATTGTTTTTCAATTCTTAGCTTAACATTTGTAGTGTAAAAAAAAAAAATCAACAAAGTCAAATAACCATTTACTATTTCTGAAACATGAATCCGAATCATTCTTAAATTCCAATTCACGATTCGTTGGGAGCACGACCCGAGTTTTGTACAATACGTGTCCCGGATAAAATATACGAATTGTGTTTCTTTTGTGAATTTTTCCTTATTATCTCTTGGTTGAGAAGTATTTTGGAAAGAATTCTTACGAGATTTAATACCATATACGTATATTGAATTTGTTTTACCACAACCAGTAATGTAAAGACTTTTATTCCCTAGAAGTCTTTTAGTCATCTCATTTTACAAAGGTCTTTTAATTACTGCTCTTCCATCAACGTTGAGTCTCTTTTTTGATCACTCCTCATTTTCACCAAAGTATACCCAATGAGAGTAATTACCCTATATTATCATTAGAGATTAATATCAGCTCTTATCTATATTTCTTCATTTCTTTACTTTAAGTAAGTTGTGCCTAAAAAATATAAGAAACTTATATTGTAAATTTATGGTATGATTTTAGTGAACAGGTAACATTATTTGCAGGGTAAGCGGGTTCAGTATGATGGAAGACATAGCGATGATGAAAAACCGATAACTGGAGAGAAACCTGAAGTTTTTGAAATTAAACGGTCATGTCCTTCGTCAAGGTAATAAGTATTTATTTTAAGATTTTCTACTGGGTGTTTGGGCTAAATATCCAAATGCGGTCTAAAATAGAGATTGGGGTCATTTTACAGCCTTTAGGAATTGCTTAGAAAAGCCGACCACCCACTACTACTGGTGTCCTCAAAAAGAACATTTTTAATAAGCGCGAGCTGTGTATTTCAAATCAAAAACTAAATAAGACCTGCTAATACAGGTCGAAAAGTATGAACAAGGTTTTGAAACCCACATAAGGAGTTATGAAGAACCAAATGAAAGCGTAATGCATTTTTCCGTCAAGGGATCCAAAGAAAAGAAGGTCTCAACTAGATGGAATAGAAAGGTGACTAAATTTGAATTTTCAATTAGTTCTAACAAGAGTCCACAAATATGTTAATTATTGAATATTGGTTTTCTATTGAGTTTTATTAATATGGCTAAGATTTACGAGAAGATTGACGGGAGGACAATACAGATGTTGAGGAGCTGTAGAAAGATGCGGCTGGATTCAGATCAAGTCTATGTCAAACAAGTAAGCAACATGTCTTACTAATATGGACCTGGAACACGTAAGTGCCTCAAAATTATATTAATTTTCTTAATCATTCACGTGAGAAAACAATAGGCACTAGTATAGTATATTTGGGTTCAATGTCTCAAGGAAAGGATAGGACTAAACATTATAACCATGAATGTGTTGTACAAAACATTAAGAAAAGATGGTTTTTAGAAAACGCTATGTCTGCAACAATTGAAAACAATTTTAACTTTGCAAACCGTAAGCACTATGACCTACTTTACAGCTGATGTAATTTTTTTGGCTTAAAAATTCATTTCGGGTAATCAATCTACATATACCTGTAAAAATAGTTTAAATTGTCCCGAGGGGATAACACTTCACCCATATTTGTAGTAATATTAGTTTCATATTTAAATTCTCAATATCTATTATGGATGAGATATCCATGCTTCGGTGTTTTGCCAGCTAGACTATATGTGATCATAGTGGTTGTTGATGTTTGTTGCAGGTGTTGTGAAATTGAACATGATAGCAGGGTCTTTCAATTCAGTTTGTTGACGAGATCTATATAACTATGATTGTGTTTATTTTTGGACACTTCCATCAATTAATGCTTGACATAGAACATATATTAGAGCTGCCCAAATCCAGGCTATATTCCAGAGTAAAAAAACACTTTCTGGCGTATACTTACTTATTTGAGCCTCAAAAACTAGAATCATATTAGTCTTTAAGCATGAATGTTGTTTTAATAGGGTGATGTGGTTTTGGGATAATGGGGAGTTTTCGTTTTGAAGAAGACAACGACACGTATGCATTTACGTGTTTTGAAGGGAAGCGTTTAATGAGTCAAGGTTATCCGTTCTTGGCATGGAAAGTTATTGGATTTGCAGTGTGCCTCACACTGCTGCTGGAGTTTGGTTAGACAGGCATGACATAGTAACTTCTTCAAACAATAACAAGAGCCAAGTCGACTGTTAATACAAATAATGCTTAAAAATGTTATTTATATTTTTTGACTCCTCTACGTTTTAAAGATGACAAAATGTAAAAACATTCACAATAAAAATAAATGTTTACATGTTATTAATCGTAAACTTCCATTTCGACATAAATCACTTAAGGTGTGGATAAACAAATCATTAAATATTTTTTCTTCTTAATCTATCACATTTCTACAAAACTATATTTTTACAACATTACACAAAATAGTTTTGTTACATAAAAATAATGTTTTATTTAAAAACTTAAATTTGAATTCAAATTTTCCCCCCAAAATCGAATACAACTCACCAGGATAAACCTTCCCCACAAAAGGACAAAAATCAGAGCGTCGGTCTAGGGGCGGCCCCCAGATATATCTAGGACCGCTGGGACCGCCACCAGCTGACCGTTAGATTTTCCTGGCTATAAATACTGCATTATTCTCAACAGAAAAATAAACCTCTTAGCATGATTTTTTAGTCACCTTTCTCTCTCTAAAAACCTTCTTTCTATCACTAAATATCTTGATCAATAACATAGTTTAATCTTGTTTCAAGTGATCGAATATCATCTTCTATCTTCTTCCTCCTTCTATCAAGTGCAAGAGAAGAACACTCGTATTCGCCAAGAAACGAAGTGTTATAGACTCGTGATTTCTCCTCTCTTCTTTTAAGATTCAAAACTTTATTTTGATTATCTTAGAGGTATAGTGTAAGTCGGATCAGTGTGTAAATCTAATAAGTGTAGATCTGTTATTGTGTAGTGCTTTGAAGTGGTAGAATTGGTTTCTAGCCTAAGATTGGACTCGACATTTAGCTTAGTGTCAGAAAATAACGAACGATGTGTAAACGTTTTTTCTCCGCCTGAAGGAAGTCTTGTTGACATAGGAAATCTCGATCGGAATACTTGGAGAGTGGATAGGGCGAGAGAAGAGCTACGTACCGAACCCCCTATAAAATCTTGGTATCATTGGTTTGATCGATTCTTTCTCTTATCTCTTTATAGTTGTTTGTGTTCTCATTTATATTTCGTATAAATATTAACGAGTAAGATAGTTTTCAATGATTGGTTCATATTGTTGATGATGATTGAACATACACACCGAATCTAAAAATTTTAGAAGTAAAATTTTAAAACGCCAATTAACCTATAAACTATTCAACCCCCCCCCCTTCAAGTTTTCACAATTGGTATCAAAAGCCGAGGTCACTCAAGATTTTTAAAATATACTATATTTTAAATCTTGGATCGATTCTAAGATTCCGACAAAATATCTAAAGGGAAATCCAAGCAAAGACCATCACTCTTGAAAGTGAAATATTGTTTATTAGAAAAATATATCAAACATATGTTAAATCAAAAGATTTTGATCTTGGCATGTTAGTAACTAAAGTGCTTATCACCGATTGAATAAAACCAAAAACCAAACTAATGAGGTATCCATTATTGAAAAACAAAGTGATGATCCTTAAAAAGAGGCTTGCTAAAAATTAACGAAGGCCAAAATAGTTATTACAATGATTTTGCCCATAGCAAAGAATATGAAAGAATTTTCATGTGTAATACGGCAAAAGAAATTTGTAAAACTTTGTTAATCACCCATCAAGGTAATAACCAAGTCAAAGATAACAAGATTGACCTTTTGATACAACAATATGAACAATTCGTCATTTCTGAAGACGAATCTATAAATAGTGCTTTTGCTAGGTTTAATACTATTATTACTAGTCTAAAAGCTCTTGATGAAGGTTATTCTAGCATGAATTATGTTAGGAAGTTTCTTAGGGCTCTACATCCCAAATGGAGAGCAAAGGTCACGGCGATTGAAGATTCGAAAGACTTAACATCATTGTGACTTGATGAACTCATCGGGAACCTCAAAGTTCATGAGATGATCATCAAGAAAGATTCCGAAATAGTTAAAGCTAAAGGAGAAAGAAAATCTCTTGCTCTAAAGCTAAGATGAATCTATTGATAAGGAGTTTTTCCACTTCCAAAGTAAAGAACGAAGAATACGCCATGGAGGTTAGAGACTTCAAGAAGTTCTTCAAGAGAAGAGGTAGATTCATAAGACAACCATGGAACGACAAAAAGACGTTTCAAAGAAGCCAAGATGACAAGAACGTCAAAAGTGATAGGAAGTGTTTTAGATGCGGTGATCCTAATCATCTTATTGGAGAATGTACAAAACTACCGAAAGACAAGAACCAAAGAGCATTCTTCAGAGGTTCTTGGAGTGATAGCGGTAAAGAAGACGATGAAAAGGCTAAAGACGAAACGTGTCTTGTGACTCAAATATCAAATGAGGTATGTTCCGAATCCACTTACTTTAGTGATGATATTTCTTGGGTAGATGATATTAAGTTTGATAGCGAATGTTACAACTTTCGCAAAATAAGTTTAAAAATTATCTTTAAGAACAAACAACTAAAGAAAGCTAAAAAGAAGCTTGAAAATGAACTTAGTGAATTAAAATTAAAATTGTCTACTCTCGAGAAAAACAAGGGAGCTGATCTCGAATGTACAAGTTGTCAATTACTTGAGATCGACAACGAAAAACTTATAGAATAAGCTCTTAAACTAACTAAGTTTGAAAAAAGTACACACTGCTTAAATGAAATGTTAAGCAATCAAAAACCCTCCGGAGATAAATTAGGTTTAGGGTTTAACCCATGTGAAGCATCAACTAGTAAGTCTAAAGAAATAAAATTTGTGAAATTTCAGAAAGAAACATCCTCTGGTGGCAGTCCCCCAAATACAATGGGCGGCCCCCATAAAGTCCAGACGGCCCCAAAGCAATCAAGGGGCCACTTGTCTGTTCACCAGAATATGAAAAATCTGTTTCTTTTCAAAAATCTATTTTGGGTCCTAGACCAAAACACATAATTGTAAACAATGTTAAAATTCATGTTGCTAGTGATAATGAGGTTAAACAATTTGATAAACTAACGTTAAAACCTAGAGTTAGATTTTATAAACTAAATTTTAGGTCAAAAACTCCACCACCTAGAAGAGTCAATAATCATTATCCTCGTTCTTAGCCACCGCAACCAAAAAGGAATGTTGGTCGACAAAACCAACCTTATTGTCACACCCTTTCAGTGGCGGAAACACAGGATGCGATGATACCGTTCATCGCACAAGATATAAGATCATACACTTTACGATTTACAAAGAAAAGAAATTGGGTTTACATTAATTTGACAAGTTAAGACTTGACAATAAAATAAATAAAACCATTTTGACCCAATCCCCGTGGGTTTACATCTTTGATCTTCTAACATTGTTCACATACCTTTAATTGACACACCTGAAAATGATACTCGAAAACGTCAAAATAATATTGGTGAGCTCGTAGGTTTGACCTTAAACCTAAAGCTGTGCCAATATCTCAAACATTGGACAATAATGCAATATGATAGTGAATATATGCAAATCACCCATGACTTAGCATCCCCGCTAATCATGTAACACGACCTAGCATTCCCGCTAGTCGATCACCATGCCCTAGCATCCCCGCTAGTCATGAAAACAACATATACAAAATGTAGTATTGGAAGTCGCAACTCAGATATTTCACTAGGCACCTAAAGGGCCTACCAGCTGGACACTATAAAAGGCAGGAGAACCACAATAACATGGCAAATCATTGCCAATCACCCTTGCCATGCGTCGCAATGCATGCAAGTCAAATCACAACCCTTGACATGCCAAACACAGTTTATGCAAGTAAAATCACATTACATATATTCACATAACAATCATAAGCACATAATTGTCCTAAAAACAAAACCACGTTTTGCACAGTTCAGAAAAACAGTTCAAAAAACATTTGAGATCATTTTCCCCCAACAGAAAACATAATGAAAAAAGGGACTTCGAGAACCACCTCACAACCTCAAAGCAAATAAAAGCAAATTGGGCACAAATCTGCAAACTCAACGCACAAAAAAACTCGACGCAAGCGCGCAACAGTACCCGGCCACGACCTAATCATTTATGACAATTTATTAATATTTGTACAAAGTTGACTTATTGTACAAGTATTCATCTTTACTCATACCAAAATTCTCAATACCGTTACAAAAACCTCTTTCCTTATCACAAAACCTTTACTCTTTATCTCAAAAAAACCGTTTATCTCCATAACAAAAACCTTATCTTTTACCAAAACGTTATCATTTTACTAAAACCTGTTATCTCAATAACAAAACCGTTACCCCCAATCCTTTTTACCAAAACCATTATCTCATAACAAAACCCGTTAACTTTTACCAAAACCGATTGATCCTCATAACAAAACCGTTATCTTTTATTATGGTTATTACTCAAAACACTTGGGCTAAGTGTGACATCAACATCATTTATCCAAAAAAAATCGATCGCTCATATACAATGGAACAAATATCAAACAGATGGCAAGAAACATCTGATGAGAATTGAGTTAAGAACTCAGAAACCGAAGATAACAAATCAACATTTCCCTAAAATCGATAAGATATATATATATATATATATATATAACTATTCAATACTTTTAAATACAGTACTAATATTTATTATCACTTTCAATTTCGCCTATTTAATCGAGCTAGACCGAATACATAATAAAGTTTATGCTATAATACCCATGACTTCACAAACGACGCTCACTTAATCAACCTTAACCCTTTTTATTAGTTAAAAGCCACCCTTTTTGGTACTTTAGTCATTTTGACCATAAATATTTATTTCAAAACATTTTCTAAGTATAACATTTTCACAAAATTTCAGCATGACCCGTTCATTTGTACAACATTTCTAAAGTTTCCAAACCTTATTATTTTTCCACAATTTTAAAATCTCAATTCTAATACTTTTCCCAAATTCTCAAGTCCAAATACTTTTCTCAATTCTCACCAATCCTCCGACTAAACGCCAAATTCTATATCCCAAAAATACTTTAACAAAACGCATTTCCCTCCATCGACTTTCAATATTGACACGAAACATGTTTCACTTTAAAAATCCACTTTAAACGTATTAAACCACTAGTTTTCGCTTATAGTGGCTTAAGGCCCAATAAAGATCCAAAACGTTTTTACTAAGTGTTAAAAATCCGTTTTATTATCTTAAACTCGATGCCAAAATATATGTTCACCATATAAGTTTGAAAACCATTATAATCTATAAGTCAATAATATTCCATAACCTAAAATACGAGCCGAAAAAAAAATCATAATCGATTATAAGTCCGATGTCTAATAAGCCCCAAACCAAAATAAGGCCTAACCAAATAACAAAATAAAAATTAATCTAAGTTATAAAGCTTAATAAACGAAATTACACAAAAAATTAGTCACAAGTCCACAATAGCCAGAAACCAAACTACTATAAGCACAACCAAACCGAAGACCAATAAAGTCCGAAAACACCAAAAACCCAAACCATAAGCTCCTCATGAGCTTATTAAATAAGCCGAGGCCAAGTGGGCCGAGCCCACCCCTCGTCGGACCGAGACCGAAGCCCAAAACCATACACGGTTGGGCCGAGCCCAAACCGACACATAAACCGAAACCAAATATGCTCTAAATAAGCCAAAACCAAGCCAATAGGCCAATCCCATCAACCTTTTTCTTCTTTCTTTTCTTTCTTGTTGGGCCGAAACAACAATAAGCCAAAAAAATCAAATAAGCTCAAACTAAGCTTATTTTTAAGCATCTTTCAAAATAAGCCCAAAAAGTACTGACAAAAATTATAAAAATACCACCACAACCAAAATATTCAAACTTTCGACCCTTGTTTTCTTTTGTTTGAATTTGACGCAAACAAACACCCCTTTTTATACACTTTTTGTTTTCAAGAATCTATTTTTATGACGATCGACTTGTACAACTAGTATTAAGACGTCATAATAAGCATAGAAGTACAACTTAAATCAAATTTAGAAAATATACAACTTTGGCGAGTTCGGTTCGGTTTTAACGCAAGAAGGAGAGACCCGAAAACCTTTTTCTATAACCCGTGTCTATCTAATATCAACCCACTATTGATCTTTTAACCCCGTGTTCTTGGTAATCTTCAAAAATCAATGTTTCTTGTTGTTTTGGTGCTCGTCCGAAAATGAGAGGGTGAGGGAGAGAGTATTTTTTTTGTTTTGCTTGATTTCAAAATTTGAAATGAAAGAATGTTTGAGGTTATGAAAAAAGAGGTGGTACCATTCATGGACAACCAAGGCTAAAAATATGCCTTGTTGTCTCCTTCTTGTTACACGTCCCAATGGAATCCTAGGTGGGTGTTCTCGTGTTCATCTTCGTGTTAGTTTGCTTAAAAGCTTAAAGTTTTGATGAATTTAAACTTTACCCAAGTTTAATTAATATCTCATTGCGTTAAAATCACTTATCCCATAAATCTAGTCATTTTATACGACACATATCACGAATCTACCTAGTAAAAAAATATATTTAGGACGATAGTCGGCCGGGTCAGGACCGAAAACATGAATTTTTGTTTAAAAACTCAAACCGAACCATCCTCACAAGTGTAAAAACATTTTAAATCCCCAAAATAAGCTTTGTCAAAATCGAATTGCTCAAAATTTACACTTTAGCGACCGTTACAGTCTTTTTACAGAATTTCACGAAAAAAATGGTAAAAAAAAAAAACCAGTTTTCTAACAACTTTCAGAAATCAAACACCAACGATGACGTTTTAAAACCAACGTTTTCAAAAACAAGAATTTATTAAATAAATAAAACTCGATTTACACACTTCCAAATTCACATAAACTTATTCTAAATAAATTGTCGTTGTCGTTGGTAACGAGACGCTGCGTGACGACTTCCGGGGATCACGAGAAAGCTTCCCGGAATTATTTAAAATACCAACAAAATACTCCAAAATGGAAAGACGAATCAAAGTGATTCTCTCCCGAAATTCAAGACTCCTCCAAAAACCCCGGTTAAACCGTAACCGTTTTACGCAAAATAGTCAGCTGAAGTCAACTTTTCAGCTTTCATCAGGAAAACGGACTAGGTTTCCAAAAATTCAAAATACGCAATTAATAATATTTTATAATAATTACCAAGGACAAAGTTACCGGTTATCACAGTCTAAACCCCCTTAAAAGGAATTTCGCGCCCCAGAAATTCAAACTTCAAACATCGAATCACAACATCGACATGATATTACCCATTCCTTCGAACGTATCACAATAGATCAATAGGTTTTACTCTTTTCGAAGCAAGGTTTCTTCCGGTTCCTCTAAGACTAAAGTTTTTCCACAATCCCAAATTCCCTACACTTTCCTCATGGTTAATCTACGCCCTTTCACAAACAAACCATGATGAGTCTTTCCTACTATAATCCATAAATTTCACAATTTCCCTCAAAATAAGGTCACACAGACTTAGTCGGAGTGTCTGAATACGATCCAATCTTTGACAGTGAGACTATCCTACATAATTGGCATCGCTAAAAATTTCGGTTGATTCGGACTAACCCTTGCAGGAAGGTGTCCTACATAATACGACTCACACCTCTATTTTCTCAAAAACATCCACGTTCTTTTGCAACATTCACTTAAATCCCCAAATAAACCCTACCCGGTCTACGCTTCAGGCTTTACCTTTCTAGAAGACATTTCATTGTCAAAGTACCTCATCTTTATTTGCCTTAAACTATTTCCAAATCAACCTACACAACGAGTACCTATTTAAATCTTACTTCCGATTAGATATGTCAAGATACTTTGTCCAAAAGCTTACACAAGAAAAGAAAGATCGGGTTTTCAAACATCGATCACTTTAATCCTTCCAACTTTCCTTGATGACCTTCATGGACTCTCACTTTCCTATAGCCTTTCTAACGAAACGCAATAATCGATCAACTCGAAATATATTTCAGTTTACTAAATAAACCCAACTAAACGGATGACACTAACCCTCACAAGGGAATGGTGTCCGCCCTAACACGAGTGACTAATCGTAACACAACCACGCACGGGTAACTGTGCTCACCAGCACTGATCTTATCCATCCAACCAATGATAACACAAAAATATTGCTAATCACTAAACAAAAAATTTTAAATGAAACAAAATTTCCTTCACTATCATAAAAACGATTCCAATACAAATCATCTAACGACTAATAAGGACTACTCATAACTACCACTACTAAAAAAAGCTTTTCTAATCATAATACCGACACTAAATGACGCTACTCGATTTAGTGATGTACACAACTACTAATCAAATCCCATACATCATGCACATCTCCTCTGGGCTCCTGCCCTCAACAGCTTCATACTAGCAACAATCTCAGCCAAATCCAACCGTGCATGTCTCTCCTTTGCGATCTATAATCGTAACTCTTGGTTCTCCATCTGCGTATCACCAATGGCATGCCACAAAGATGCCCTTTGTGCATCCGTCTGACATGCCCACGACTCCATGGCTAACACTGGTCTCAAAATCGCTCCAAAAGTCATTGCAACCCTCTCTTGCTCATGCTCTAGGCTCCTAAGTTGATATCTCTAGGAGAAGATCTCATCCATGATTTCCCCTAACCTAGTAAACAACTCCCTTATATCCCTATCATACCTCTCAAACAAGGCAGGTAATATCTCCCCTAATCATACCGTATGATCATAAATCAATCCTCCTTGCATCTCAACCTGGGCTTCTAACTCAGTCAAAAATCCCTCAGCCTTAATCGTAGCGGGTGAAGCAATTGGCGTTGGAATGGTCAGTGGTATCATGGGTGATAAAATAGGTGAAGGAATGATAGAAGGTGCTGGAGAAACAGGAAGTAAACCAGACGACAACTCAAGAGATGGCGGTGTCTTAACGGGTAGTGGGTAAGCAATAACATCAATGTAAGGCCCTACCAACCTCTGGGTCTATCCAATGTAGTGATGTAGGTTGCCTAAGTGCCGACACTGCTCTTTGTCTCTCAGGCTCTGGAACAAGATCCAAACTCTGCCTACCTCTAATACACTAGGCATCCTGGCCCCTCCCTTGAACGCTATCAATCACTCCCGACTCTCAACGCCCATAAACCCTATCCTAGAGGATTCCTATGGCTTCCTCACACAACTGGGGCTGCCTGCTGCTAACTTCTCAGTACAAGCCTCATCCCCTAGTCCTAAACCAAGACTCTCAACACCATAACAGAGGACCCTCGAGTCCCCTGCATGCAAGACCCCCATCCCTTGGAGCAGGACCCTCCGTCCCTTACATCCTCATTCACATTATCGAAATTTGAAACTCTCCTCTTCTCCTTTTCTTCCTCGTTACCTTTTCCTCCTCCTCATCATCTCATTTTAACTCAGATTTTACCCGAGAATGCTTTCGGAAGGAGGTCTGGTGAGTGATGATGATGGTGAAGTACTTTAAATAGACCTAAACCTCTTATAAATGTTGAATCGACATCGCCTCTGCTACCTCAGCTATAATACTGTAGAGCGGCTATTGCGACATTGTAGGTAGGAACACGCGACACGGCCATAACTCGGTCCCTACTGAGAAATGGAACCAAGTTGGGTGAAGTGTGGGGTAAGTCGGTGGATCTGGTGAAAGTGTGAGGTGAACATCCGATGACTGATCTCGCACCGACGTGTACAGAATCCTCGTGACTCCTTAGATGACTGTGGGTGGTTTACTATCAGGTAGGAAGTGGGGTGATTCTACAACCGTTAGTGACTTAGTGTCTCAGTCTCAACAAGGTCCCAAAAGGTTCAGGACTCAGGGTCCTCACAACAAAACATGCCTGTCTAATAGCCTCATAAAAGGAGCCACAGGAATGGTACAGGCACTCGGGTCTCTGAGCTCTGTCCGCCAGGTGTAAATCTCTGGTCAACAAACACTAGGGAAGACATCATGTGATAACACGATAAGAAGGGTATAAATATTTCATAAAATATCATTATCCAAATTAATAGCATCATTATGCTTACATATACTGTAGGATCCCTAGATCATTCCATGGATGAAATCACAAGATCAATGGCAATAAAAGATTAAACATTAAAGAACTTTTATTGAAAGTCAAAAAAGATTGCTACAAACCCTTAAGAGAAAAATAATAATGGAGTGGCTATCCTAAATTTTGACTAAACAAGGTGTATTATAACCTAACTAGGATTTGCCTTTGAGGGGCTTTCATTTTGGGCTTTTTACATCTGGCCCGTATAACATAATAAACATTAATTAACATTGTCTTTTTTTTTCGAGCTAGATTTTTGTCTGAATCTTCGAGTGACCGCAGCTTCATTGTTTCGATCCATTTATGTGATTCCTAACGAACTCCCCTAGATGATTCATGAGAGTTAGTCCTCACGCCGTGCTGTCTCTTAGCTCGTTGTTAGATAGTTACTTTTCACTTGTTGTGCATTGGTATTCAAAACTTTAACACCTTATCATGATCTTCCGAAATTGATGTGATGACTTGATCTTGATCTTTGACTTGATTGAAGCCTTTAATTCTCTGATTACTTGTGATCAATCTTTACTTGACTTATGCCCATACGCTGATCTTTAGTTCTCACATGCTCATATCTGTTGGAATCTAGAAAGCTTTGATGGATGTATCTTCTTCTAATCTCCATAACGTTTACATGTATGAAGAAGAAATTGATTTTCAGAGTTTGTGACGGAAGCTTGTTTGTAGAGCTTACCTTGATTACTTCAATACTGTGTATGGATATGTGAGCACATGTCTTGCATCGGAAACTTTGAAGTCGCATTTGCTTTGATAGAACACATTTAGTCACGCACAAAAACATTTTGTTATGTAAAATCCACTAATGTGTTCTTAGAAAAACATTTTGTGAACACACAAAGGTTTTAAATTTTTTTGAAGGGACCGAGTATAGACGATACCAACTCTGGTCGGTTACCCATTAACCTCTGATTCCGTGAAGGATCAATGATTACATTATGAATACTGCCCTTGAACAAGATAGATTCATTAAAAAACTTCTTACCAGGTTATTCCGGCACGTGACAAGCCAGGTCTCTAATACCTAAGTATCGATTCCTAAAATGTTTGCCATTCTCTTAGACCAGATGTTCGTAAGACTAACAACACTACTATAAGTATTTCTACTAATAGAATAGTAAAGAGTGAGTCAGTACAGTTACTATCTGCTGACTATACCGTATAATTCCTTTTATCAGCGTTTTACTAATACAATTAAGTACCGTAGAAGGCCTGTGGCAAAAATGATTTGAAAAACATTCGATGTGCTTATAAAATTTGTTTGGGGCACAAACGAAAGTTTAAATCAGAATGCTTCTGATGATGTTTTGAAATATATCCCGAAAGATATGAAGTGCCTTGGGAAATCCAAACTTGTACAAGTACATTTATGGAAATCCACTTCACTAGTGGGCGCAGTCCGAAGACCAGGCATGAGCATTCATACGAATACCCTGTTGTTACAACATCTCATTTCTTCCATGATTCCACAAGATCACATTTCACGAACATGAAACAAAAAATCTTTGTCATTTATCAAGATACGTGTGTATAACACAAACTTTTGGTACCTTGACATTTTTGATATTTTAACACTTATGCTCCCCCTACACATGTGCGTCGATAATCGAAAGATGTGTAGCACATGCATGGATAGGACTTAGCATTTTAGAATCAATCGAATCATTTAATTATCCGTTTAACATTTTAAGTCACATTGTCTCCCCCGATCAAAAGTGTGAAACTCTTGAATAGTTTTGATCTAGAATGTGGACTTAAAGCATATCGAGCTCCCCCTCAAACTATGACCCGTGTTCTATTTAAAGATCTATAGTCACAGTCAGATTTGGTCATCCCGAACATGTTTGATAAAAACAAATTGTTTATGAGAAAAATGGTTCGGGGTTTAGACAACTTCTTGTCTGTAAAGAAAGAATGCACTGAAACGTACACTAAATCTCTGGGTTAAGATCGAGTTACAGGCTGAATTAACCGTAAGTCATACTACACTAATTTTTTTTTATTTTTTTTTTAAATATACACAATGATACAATGTGAAACACCTGATTACTCTGAGACAGACTCATCCTGTAGTTCCTTGAGAGTCTCTGGTGACATTTGTTTAACACCAAGCAGTGGGAGTAGTGTTGCAAAGCGCTCTCTCGGTAATGCCTTCGTAAATATGTCAGCCAGTTGGTATTTGGTTTCCACGAAATACAACTCAACAACTTTCCTTTCAACCTGCTCTTTGATGAAGTGGTGACGAATATCAATGTGCTTGGAACGCGAGTGTTGAACACTATTACAGCATAGAGCAATAGCACTTTGATTGTCACAATACATCGGAATTTTGTTGAACACAAATCCATAGTCTCGGAGTTGCGAACGCATCCAGAGGATTTGAGCACAGCATCCTGATAGGGCAATGTATTCAGCTTCTGTTGTGGAGATGGCAGTACTTTTCTGCTTTTTGGATGACCAGCTAACAAGCCGATGTCCAAGAAATTGAGCTGAACCAGAGGTACTTCTCCTTGTGTCATGACACCCTGCATAATCAGCATCTGCAAAAGCTTTTAGTTCAAAGCCGGAGTCCTTCGGATACCACAGACCCATGTGAATGGTTCCTTTAAGGTATCGAAAGATCCGCTTTATAGCAGTAAGGTGCATTTCAGTAGGCTTAGCCTGGTATCGTGCACACATACAAACAGCAAATACTATGTCAGGTCTAGATGCACTAAGATACATAAGGGAGCCAACCATACCATGAACTTTTCTACAAAGTTGATAAGACATGCACGATCACCGGTCATATGTCTTGAGCATCCAGAATCCAGATACCATAGAACAATCTGTACTACCTGCGGTAACACAAACATTTATGGTGATAGGATGCCCTGAAGGGTTCCGGTTAGTTAACAATCAAGAATACCAGAGATCCCTTTGG
>BQNB010118505.1:0-20979 GCA_026074375.1 Tanacetum coccineum | reverse complement strand
AAAAATAAGCAAGTAAGAGATAAGCAGTTTAAGAGCACATAAAGGACAGATTTGAAGCAAGACTAAAATAAAAGACATGAAAACATTAAATAAGCATAAGCAAGTATAAACTAACATGAATAAGTATGAAAAAACAGGAATATAAGCAAATAAGCATATGAATAGTAAAAATAAGCAAATATGAAAAAGGAAACTTACTTGACCCCTTGCTCTAAACAAGGATTAAAGGACCTAAATAAGCTCTAAAGACCTACCCAGCTTATAAATAAGCACTCTACTAAACCCATAAGCACCTCCATTATTTGCTTATCACCCAAAAGCTGTGGTAATTTAGGGGTGATTTCTTTTTGGGATTTCTATAAAATTTTCTTAAGTTTTTTATACTTGTCTTAAAACAGCTAGCTTATAAGATTAAATAGAGCTTAAAACAACTTATGAGGAGCTTTTAACAATAAGAAAAAGTAGAACTCAAAACTTAACTTAAAAAGACTAAGTGCTTGCCCTCTCTTTGGTCTTTGTCTTCTTCTTGTTGTGTTTGTTTGCTGAGAGGCTCTGCTGGTGTGCTTGTTGTGAGAGTAGAAATCAAAAGCCCATATAAGCCATCCATTTTAACTTGGAGCCCAAACCAAATGATCATGTCCCTTGCTCTTTTGTCATTTTTTTTATTCCAATAGGGGCAAAGGGGATTGCCAAGGTGGCAAGAGCCCATGTGAAGTGGGTTTGAAAGGGATGGTAAAGTTTTTGGACTGGGGTGAATAGTAACCGAGGTAGGGGACTAAAGGTAAACAGGGGAATTAGGCGGGAAGGGGGGTTTAACTGTGTTTTGTTATACAGGGTAAAGTTTTTGTGGTTTTGGCAAAATAGGTCCCTCAACTTATATTGTTATATTACACAGCAAGTCCTTAGTGGTGGTATGGCTTTGAGGATTTGGCAGTTTAAGCCCCTCAACATGCATTTTAGTATTACATGTAAAGTACTTGTGGTGTTAACAGTGTTAGGAGTTAAGGGTTTTAGGGCTAACGTTTGTTAAATAAGGATTGGGCTTTTTGGTACTGTTTGGGCCGGTTTGATATATATTTGAATTTGGGCCTTTATGTCTTCAATAATTTTTAAATGGGTAGACCCGGTCCATTAGATGGGTATGGGTGGGCCCATTTAACTTTTCTTTGGATTTGACTTCGGCTTTGACCGTTGACTTTCGGGGTTGACTTTGACTTTGACTTGGCTTTGACTTTTTCACACTTTTCCATTCCATGCTCGGTTTTATCGTTTTTGCTTGATTTTTCGTTCTTTTCTCGGATATTTGTTTCCTGCACAATATAAGTAAAAACATACAAATACAATGTATTTTTTGGTACGTTTTTAGTCATTTAAGTCCGGTTTAAATGGAAAATAGTATGTGTAATTAAGCACATACCAAAATCCCCCGTACTAAACTATTGCGTTTCCTCACGTAATGCTATAAGTAAGCACTTAGAAAACTAAGAATCTCAATCCCCCTTGACTAATAACCTTGAAAAGTAGCTAAGTGTTCATTGAGGGGAATTAAAGAATCAAAAGTTTACAAAAAGCCCTGTTTTTACCATTTTTAAATGTATTCACTTATTCCTACACATATTTTTGTATTTTTCTTTTCTCATTTTTTTATACTTTTCATATTAAGCAACTAACTAGAACGTTTGACTTTCGTTATTTTTATAACTTTTAGGGATCATAGAACAAGATGAATTTTAATCCTAAAATGCCCCCAAAAAGGATAAATTCATCATTCCCGACTTTTCACTTATTCCAAACCAAGCTTAAAACGAAATCACCGTTAAATATAAGTTAAGATGCTAACACTACTTATATTTTTAACTTGTGAACTTTTCACTCCCGACAATTATTATATATTAGGTGAATGTGCCATTTCAAATTTCAACCATGGATCAACGTTTTGCAAAAATTTATGCTTCACGTTCCACCCGAGAATAATGAGTTTGAAGGCGAGATCATCCCATGTAGCGACTTTCGTCTCGACATATCCCAACCTTGCGGCTAAGTGACCAGGCTTTTGACACCCCACAGAGACTAGTATCGGGACTCACGGACCTTTAGTTTCAAAAACTCTTAGGTTTTTCGTATATACATAGCTTATTTAGAAAAACTTAAAATGAAATAGTCTTAGTTCAAAAGCATATTTAAATTTAAAAAAAAAGAGATTTTCCCTATATTTTTTAATTCACATTTAGTACACTTAATATAATTATTCATTCTTAAGGAAATCCTCGACCTTTTAGAAGGCTACAACATCGGTTGTGAGCCGGCAAGATGCAGCAAACTTTTATCAGTCTCGGATTATTATTCTTACTATGGGCTTTCTTTAGAAGGCTGTAACATCGGTTGTGAGCCGGAAAGATGCAGCAAACTTTTATCAGCCCACAGTTTATAATTATTACTCAAATTTTTTCATTTTTTTCCATTTTTTTTAATTCCCATGATATAGAGAAAATTTTGTTTTAGAAAATTTAAGTATAAATTTGAACTAAAATTATTGATATCGACTATACTTCAAAAATTGTTGATTTAAGTTTAATTTTCGAAAAGAGCACGTATTATTAGTCTGGTTAGAAGCTTATGGGAGAAAAAGCCACAAATTACATACATGAGCTCTTAAGATTTCCAACTAATCCTTGTTTAGCATCCCACTCATACTTAACTCTATCATTTTTCGTTCTTAGCGAATTTCCGCGAACGCTTAGCCTAAAAGTTAAGGAACAAACTAGAGCTCAACACGCTCGATCGAGTCAAAATTTATTCTTATTCTACCCAGTAGGAAAGTCAAAATTGTGACAAAACACTTATTTTATTTTTGAAATTTTTTAAATTCTTTCATTTTTTTAAATTTTTTTTGGGAAAACAGGGTACGTGAAAACAACGGTTGCAGGCACAATCAAATCTATAGATTCCCCTCCCCCCATACTAAAACTAAACATTGTCCTCAATGTGAGATTCCCCCATACTAATTCCAATGCATATTCTTGATATAAAGGGGTCTCTACGCAAATCTAAAGCCATTTATTAAGTATGCTAAAGATAAACGTTAGTCGATTAGGATATCGGATTCCCTAAATGAAGTTGAGGATATGAAGCTCGAATGAATGGACAAAACCATGAGTACGAGAGTCTTCAAAATCGAGCAATCCTGGACAATAAACCACAAAACACGAAACACGAGAAAAAAAAGCTAGCCTCCTTACATCAAATGTTAGAAAATAGATAAGAAGATAGAAACGCTTGTTTTTGTTAGAGATACGAGCTTGACTCGACCCCCCGAATTAGTTGGCCCATAGGAAGCAAATGGAAAAGGAAAATCTCAATCGGCTTTCATTAATGTTTGGATAAACATTAAAGCACATGAAGTACTCCCGATGAGAGCCACCGGTTCTAAGTGGGAGGATCCCGGGGTCATAAAAATGGTGTCTTCACTCCCGGTTGGAAGAGAAGTAAGGAGAAATCCACAGGGGTAGGTGAAGATTTGGGAGACAAGCCGAATGACAAATGTGAAGGAATCGTCATCTTCATCTATTCCTGAAAAAAACATCAATCTCACCTCCCTCTGGGTCAAAATATTCGTCTTCATTAAGCTCATCAAAATTGTTTATCATGGCCGTATCAGGCTCAAAATTTAAGCAAATCTCAACATCCGGTGGTTCCGGAGGAGGATGAGGAAATGACGGATCAAAATGAAATGATTCAAATCGGGAAGTTCCTAAAAGAGGTCCATTTGCTGAATTATCAGAATTATCATCCATAACAACGTAGTCAACCCTCCCTGATCGGCTCAACCTAAAAAAGAAAACGAATATACTCGGAGAGAGTTATTGCATGAGTAGTGGTAATGCCACTTCTTGTCTTTCATATGATCGCTAAAAATCTCGAATTCAGGTAAAGGGTTATCAAGGGACGAAACGAGTAATCGGACTTCGCAAAGAATGAATTACGATACGTGACGGAGTTCGGGACTAAGGAAGGAGATTTGAGCACACGATCAAGAGTAGGGTTGTCATTCAAAGATTCGATGTTAGTAATAAGACGACTAATGTTCAACAATTTCTCACGAAGAATAACGTCTTGGATTTGAAGAATATCTTCTAAGTCAAACTCGTTCTCTTCTTGATCAACATCATTCACCTCTTCAAAGCTAACATACTCGATGTCCTCAAAATCATTGTCATCACTCGAAGTATCATCATCGTTTGAATCGGATAAAATCTCAGAATGATCATTCAAAGCATCAAAAGTGGAAAGGTATTTGACAAACGGCACCATCACATCGCATCGTCGAAAATGCCTCAAAACTCACTTGGGATTGCCCGAACCATTATATTACAAAAGTTACACTTTTGGTCCCTGTGAAAATATTTATAAAATTAACCCTCATCTATATTGGACTTGTCACTTTTCTTATAACTTTAATATATATATAGAAATTAAATTTTATATTACTCATTTTATATATAACACACACACACACACATATACACCTATCTTCTCTCCCTCTTTTTCCTCGTCATCATCGTAGCAAATGGGAATCTTCCAATATCGATCTTTAGCCGCTTGATCTTCCGCAATTCGCCTTTCTTCTTCCTTCTTTTGCATAATTTGACCAACCATATCACATATGGATGTCATTTGCTCCATAAGCTTATTTTGAGAATTGAGAAACTCATTTTGAGCATTGAAGATTGGATGATTGACGGTATATTGCGGGGGTTGAAATTGGTCAAAGCCGAAAGAATTAGAATCATAGCAAGAATTTTGCTCATGATAATAGTCTTCAGTCATTGGTTGACATTGAAAAGTCTCATGAGGACCCCCGCAATTTTCACAACAAAGATATTGTTGTTGAAAATCATGAAAATCTTGCGGGAAATTAAAGTCTTGATTGTAACACGGTCCCGGATAGATAAACGGAACCTGAGGTGTACAATAGTGACCATAACGAGCATTGTTCCTGCAAAATTCACAAGAATACATAGGAGATTGTGGAGGTGGGTTGAAAACGTTAGGAGAATCATCAACAAAATTAGGTTTGGAATCATAAGTGAATGAATTCTCATCTCCGGAACAGGATGTCAGGTGAACACTTGGCAAAGTCTGTGGGAACTCATTAACGGTTTGATTGTTGCATGGTTCCGGTTTAGAGATAATTGGAACTTGCGGTGGACAATTATAACCATAATGAGCACCTTTCCCACAAGATTCACAAGTACATCGTTGACAGAAGATATCGTCTAACGAATCATCACACCCGTAACAACAATGATCAATGTGTGGAGGACTTTGCGAAGAATTTTTACCGGGGTCTTGATTGAAGACGAATGGCTCTTGAGGTGCACTAACAATGTTAGTGTTGTCATTGGATGACTCGTAAGTGTTTAGAAGGTCTTGGTAAATTCCATTTTCATGACAAATTGTAAACCAAACTTCCTGTAATTTCTTTCGCCATAGAGCACATCCTTGACAATTTGGACCTTCAACCGGGTTTCCACACTTGGGACAATCATGAAGTGGTTGCTGAGATGAGTCGGGTGTACAACAATATCCTTTATTATACAACGATCCACAAGACGAACACTCTTTAATCGTGAAAAGGAGATTCAAACGATAATCGAGTGACGCCATAAGAATTAAACAATATAGAGGATAAGAATAAAGAATTAAACGGATAAGAGGTAACGGAGAATATTTTGGGTTTTTAATAATATATGAGAATAGAAATTAAAATAAGAAAGAAAAATATTTTTGGTAACCGAAAATTAAATGTGCACGGTAGCTCTCTAAAAATACGTACAAGAAAGCGGAGGAGTTGGTAAGCGCGGGACGCTATTTAGAATAACCCTTCTCCTTTTGAGTGATGTTGATCAAACCCGCCTTAAACTTTCCTTATAGCACGTAATCTAAAGGTGAGCCGTAGCAATGATTAACAAACGATTATTTTTATATTAAAATAAAAGAAACTAGAAGTGTAAAATATTCACAAACGATAAATAACTTCACGAGGAAGATTCTTCGAAATCACTTTGATAATTAAGGATAATGTTTTTATATTTTTAATTTTTTTTTATTTATATGATAATTATACTAAAAAGAAAATAAAAATATTTTTGTACTTTTTGGTTTTTTTTTTATAAAGAAAATAACTTCACAAGGAAGGGTCTTCAAGGCTCGAACACAAACAATCCCGTAAAAATCGCTACACCTCTCCCCGGCAACGGCGCCAAAAACTGATTCGATATAAATATATATAATAAAATATATAAAATACCAAATAGTAATAGTAGTATAGAGAGTATCCCGTTAGATAAGAAAATCACTTTAGAAAAAATAATAGTCTATCTTCCGAGTGTCGTTTCCACGGCGAGAGATGAATTGAAATTCACGAGGATGTTTCGTTTGGTGCTTGAATGACAAAAATTTTGATTTTGTTTTCTAAATCTACTAAAAAGGAAAGCATATAAAAGGGATACTAAACTTTTAGTTTTAAACTATTTTTTTTAGCTAAAAATTAAACTAGTATTTAAAACTACAAGATTATATTAAAAATGATCTAAAAATATAAATGACTAAAATGCTTGCTAAGTGACGTGAAATGTTCATCAAGTGCGGGCTTAGGTTTAAGAAATTAAATAACAAGTAAAATAAAATGCTTAAAAATAAATGACAAGTAATTAAATTGCATTAAAAGTAAATGACGGAATTTAAATCGAAAAGGAGATACTAATGATTAAATATTTTTTTACAATCTTTTTAAACCCGCACCTAAATTACAAATCACTAATCACTTAAAAAGCACTAATAAATCTACTCACTACTCATAATGAAAGTACACATAGCATTTAAAAATAAAGCTACACTAAGCATGGCATAAATCAAAGCATATTATAAAACAATAAAATAAAACTACCATATTACTTGAAAAAGATACTAGAAATGAATCCGAATAAGGAGACCCGCAATTTAAACGTATACCACCCTATTTATTTAAAACTTAAAACAAATAATCAAATTCGGTTTTAGCTAGGATAAAATCTTAAAGCTCCGCGCCTCATGAGTAGACCGGAACCAAAAATCACAAACAATTAAAAGAACACAACACTGTTAGTGGAACATACCTAAATATCACAATTTCAATTTGCCTACTTACTGTTTATACAAAACGCATTCCAATATAGGCCCAACTGAGAAGTAAAAAAAAACAGCCAAGGCCCAAACTCAACTAAAAAAAACTTTGTAAACCAGTACGTTGAAACGAATTTTTAACTTTCTAAAAATGATTTCTAAAAAAAAACAACTTTGTACCACAGAATCGAATTGAGATAGTTTTAACATTTCCGAAAATGATTTCTAATGAAGACTTTGAAAACTAACTAATCTTAAATTTTACACGAGTTTAACTTTTTCAAAAGTGATTTCTAATGAGGACTTTGAAAACTTAACTAATATGCTAAAAAAATGAGACTATAAGCTATCTAATGCTAAGTTTGGAAAACAAATAAGCTAATGAAGAAAAACATATCAACTATACGAACGAAAGTTTAACTAAAAGAAAAATAGTTTGGAACTTTTGTAAAATAGGCTAAACTAAAACAAAGGAGCTCTCGGATCTTTAAAAGCAACAAGGCTTATAAATAAGCCGAGCACTTAAGCTCAATGTACTTTTCTTATGTCCGAAACGAGCGACTAGTAAAAGAAATAGAAAAGAGAATAAATAAGTGAAATAAGCCGAGGCTTATTTAGAAAATATGAGCTTAAATGAAGGCCGAATAAGCTAAAAGCGAGCTTACTCAACTTATGGAAATAAGCTAAATAAAGAGAAAAAGAAATAAGCAACCATAAGCAACGAAATATAAGCTAGAAATCAACCCATCTTCATATCAACAAGCCATGAAATCTTTGTTACAATAATCTCTAATAAGCTAAACTTTAACTTTTACAAGACTAATAAGCTACTACCAAGAATATTGAGCTAAAAAATAAGAAAACATTACAAAGAAAATGTAGAACTCTTTTTTTTGCTTTGTTTACTAAGAACTAAAAGCTACTTACTAGACTAAAAACTAACTGCCCCCTTTGTTGCATGCGTATGTAATATATATAGCACAAGAGTTGGTAGGGTAATTTTGTAATTATCGAGTGAAAATGAATGCGTAATGAAAACGCTGTTGATTTCCTCGTGATCCCTTCCTAGGATGCCTGATCCTTCAATCTCCAATTGCCACGTGGACTACTTCTTAGCTTACTTTGTACGCATAAATCACAACTGTTGGATCCTTTTTGCATTGTACTGAATTTGAATTTTAGATATAACTTTTGCTTTGCCATGTGTCATTCCACCATTCGTCCTTTCAATTTTTGGTGCGCACTCACGTGACCGGTGGGGATTTATTTAGCAGCATGTGATCTTTGGTCATGCTCACGTCAGCACCTCACTTTATATATTTATCATTTATGTTGGGACTTAAATGGGTTTTTGCTAGCTTGGGCTGGTCCGACCCATAAAATGGGTTACGGCTGGCTCAATAAAATCCGAAAGCACCCTTGGACTCATTTTCTCGCGCTCCTTTCGGTCCCGTGCTTGGTTCTGTCCGGTTTTGTCTTTATTTTTGTCATTTTCTTGATATTCGTACCTGCACATACACAAACACAAAAACAAACATATATATGTAATTTTTATTATGTTTTTGGTCTTTTGGGGTCGCTTTTCATGGTAAAATATATGTATAAAATAGCGAATACTAGGGAAGAAATTGCAATATATATATTATTGCAAGAAAGATTGTCGAGCTTCAGTGTCATGAGCTTAGGAAACGTAATCAGGGTTTCGTGATGTTTGCATTTGTTGTTTCATCATGGGAAGTTTATATGTTTGTGATAGTCGCGGTTTGCTTTATCATGGGGAAAATCTTGTGGTCCTATGTTATACGTTTTGGCGGACTATTGGAGATTTAAATGTCTTGGCATGTTTTGCAACTGTTGATTTTAAAAATCATACATATATTTTGAAAGACATTTAAGGAATTTAAATGGTGGTCATATTATAATTGGAAACTTTGTAATTATTCACTATCTAAAATTAACCTATGAAACGTAACAAACTTTATGTTGATGGTTGTTAAGGCATGTTTTTCTCAGGTGATATAGATATTGGATTTTGGATGTGCATTGAGTATAAATTGATAAGTATTTCATACTTGGGTTTTCTATAAATGACTCAAATCTCGTTGTGTTGCTTTCAGGCCTTTTTCCATTGTGATGGCAATTATGGGACAAACTATATTTTGATATTTAGGAAAATCAACGAGTTGTTTTACCAAACGACACATTTAGAGGTCGTTCTTTGTATCTAGTGTGATTGGCTGTGGTATTTTATGACAGTAGCACCCTGTGGTAATCCGTGCGTTGTGATTTTTGGGGGTGTTACAAGGGTTGTTCTGTTTTTATTGTTTAACAGTGTAAAGTTTGGGGGATATGGCAATTATGGTCCCTCAATGTGTTATATTTGTTTGCAACTTCAGTCCTTGTGTGATATAAAGTATAAGAAGGATTTGCAAGAAAGGTCCTTGAGGTATATGTGTGTCATTGCAAGGATGGTCCCTAATAGGACTAACAGCCATTAAAGGTGGATTAGGCTTTATCAAACAGTTTGGGTCGTGTAATGTATTAAAGAGGTTGGGCCTTTTTCATTGAATTTGTCTTCATATAATAATTAAATGGGCTGACCTGGCCCATTAGATGGTTACGGGTAGGCCCATTTAATATTTCTTCGGTTTCGGCTTTGACCTTGACTTTGACTTTTCGGAGTTGACCTTTTAGTTGACTTTTTGTTTTTTGGCTTCGATTTGACTTTGTCTTTTCACGCTTTTCCATTCCGTGCTCGGTTTTGTTCATTTTTGCTTGATTTTTCATCCTTTTGTCGGATATCCATTTCATGCACAAGATAAGTGAAGACATACAAATACAAAGTATTTTTGTACCGTTTTTGGTCAATTTAGCTTGATTTTACATCGGAAAACAGTATGTATAAATAAGCACATACCAAACTACTCCACCATGACTTAATCTATTGGTGTCCTTCACGCATGCTACAAGTAAGCACTTAGAAATACTAGGCTCTTAATCCCCTCGATATTTACCTCGAATAGAGAGCTAAGTGTTCATCAAGGGGAAGTTAAGACTCAATAGCTTCGAAAAGCCCCGTCTTTACCATTTTTAAAATATATACACTTATTCCTACACATATTTTTGTATTTTTTCATTTTTTTTCTCATTTTTTTTGTATTTTTCTTTTTAAGCAACTAACTAACTTATTTGACTTCCGTTATTTTATAACTTTTAGGGATCATAGAACAAGATGCATTTCGATCCGAGAATGCCCCAAAAAGGATAAATTCATCGTTCCCGACTTTTCACTTATTCCAAGCCAAGCTTAAAACGAAATCACCGCTAAATATGAGTTAAGATGCTAACACTACTCATATTTGCAACTTGTGAACTTTTTACTCCCGACAATTATTATATATTAGGTGAATGTGCCATTTCGAATTTCAACCATGGATCAACGTTTTGCAAAAAATCTATGCTTCACGTTCCACCCGAGAATAATGAGTTTGAAGGCGAGATCATCCCATGTAGCGACTTTCGTCTCGGCACATCCTAACCTTGCGGCTAAGTGACCAGGCTTTTGACACCTTACAGAGACTAGTATCGGGACTCACGGACCTTCGGTTTCAAAGACTCTTAGGTTTCCCGTATATACATAGCTTATTTAGAAAAACTTAAAATAAAATAGTCTTGTCTCAAAAATTATTTAAATTAAGAAAGAGATTTTCCCTATATTTTATTTAAATTCTCGTTTACTTCACTTAATAAATTATATTCTTATGGAAATCCTTCGACATATTTAGAAGGCTGCAACATCGGTTGTGAGCCGGCAAGATGCAGCAAACTTTTATCAGTCTCGGATTATTATTCTTACTATGGGCTTTCTTTAGAAGGCTGTAACATCGGTTGTGAGCCGGCAAGATGCAACAAACTTTTATCAGCCCACAGTTTATAATTATTACTCATTTTTTATCATTTTTTTACATATAATACCATGATATAGAGAAAATTTCGTTTTAAGCAAATTTAAGTATAAATTTGAACTAAAATTATTGATATAGACTATGCTTAAAAAAATTGTTGATTTAAGTTTAATCTCCAAAAATAGCACGTATTATTAGTCCGGTTAGAAGCTTATGGGAGAAAAAGCCACAAATTACACACATGAGCTCTTAAGATTTCCAAATAATCCTTGTTTAGCATCCAACTCATACTTAACTCTATCATTTTTCGTTCTTCGCAATCCGCGAACGCTCAGTCTAAAAGTTAAGGAACAAGCTAGAGCTCAACACGCTCGATCGGGTCAAAATTTACTCTTATTCTACCCAGCAGGAAAGTCAAAATTATGACAAAACACTTATTTTATTTTTGAAAAATTATAAATTATTTCATTTTTTTGGTATTTTTTTCAAAATATTTGGTGGTAAAAACGTGATTACGCGAAAACAACGGTTGCAGGCATAATCAAATCGAAGATCCCCCCATACTAAGACTAAACATTGTCCTCAATGTTTTACGAAGGGTCTCTATGCAAATCCTAAGCCGTTTATTAAGTATGCTTAAAGATAAACGTTAGTCGATAAGATTTGGATATCGGATTCCCAAAATGAAGCTGAGGATGTGAAGCTCTTGTGATCGAAGGACAAAAACCGCGAGCACGAGAGGCTTCAAAAATCCGGGACATCCTGGACATTACAACACAAAACACAAAACACGGAAAAGGAAAAAGGTGAGCCTCCTCACAAAGCAAAAAACACTTATTCATTACTACCATACTACTACTACTACTACTATGATAATACTAGGATAAGCATGGGTTGCCACCCACGAAGCGCTTTTTTTAGGTCACTTAGCTTGACCTAATCCACATACTTGAGCTTGTCAGAAGGGGGATAGTAAGTGGAGACACGAACCTCAAGATCGGATATGTCCTTTTGGTAAGAGCAGGAAAATCTCCATCGGGCTTTCAGAATTTTGGTGACTTTGAAAGCTTAGCGCCCCCGAAGAGATAGTTCGGATGAGAAGAAGGTATGGAAATTCTTTTAGAAGTGGGCATCCAAGGGTTGTAGACTCTTTTTCATCATTTTCGAATGAAAACAGAGTAAAGCTCCTAGCCCGGGAACTTTACTTTGTGGGAAGAAGTTTTATACAGAGGAGATTAAATTTCCAAGAATTAAAGAAGCTTTCAGTGGCCTTATTTACATTCTTATCGGTGTTGCAAAGTTGGTGACTTTCAACTAGGTTTCCTCATGAATGAGTATACCCGGCATTAGTACCTTGTCTCGTGTTGGTTGAAGATAAAGCATCAACCTCAAAAAAATCCTCATAGAAAATCGAGTCATACTCGGCGAAAGGAAGGACATTATTTGATTTAGGAAGATCAAGTTCATCAATCAAGAGTTTAGACTCTTTGATTTTCTCTTCCTTGAAGTCAAATGGATCATCATAAAACATTGGTAATTATCTGTCTCTTGATCCAAAAAGGATTCTCTATAATCATACATAAGGTAGGACGGGGATGAGTAATTCAAGAGCTTGTTCATCGGTGAATCTCAGAAATGGTATCATCAAGATTGTTAATCAAGAAATTTCTCATCAATCCGAAATCTTCGCAGAATAGACTTGAATAACACTATCCTTGATAGGATCATGGTTAAGCAAATACTCTAATTCTCGAAGATCGGATTCGGCATCAAAGGGAAGATCATCCTTTCCCGATGGAAATGTGATAAGAGCGAGTTCATCGGCAAACTCCTCAAGAAAATAGTCGCTAATCTCAGAAATGTGGAGACTAGGTGAAGAAGAGGTGGTACTGCCACTTGAAAATTATGAAAGATAGGGAAAGATAAGAAGAGAGAAGGATTTACTATTTCTGGGGAATGAATCACTTGCGAGATAGCTGTAATCGTAATTACTTCCCAAATTAAATCACTTCTTTGAGGGATTATAAGTGTGGGCGCGGGGGGGGAAGATGAATGAAGACTTGGTTCTCGGGTTCAAAAAAATATATTGGAGTGGATGACAATAATTGATTATCATGATACGGTGGGAGGATCTTAGGTTTTATTTAAAGTTTTTTTTTTTTTATTTTTTTTTTATAATTCTCAATAATGTCTTCCTCTGGATCAAAGATATCATCATTAACTTCCGGTAAAGTCAAGTCGGGGTAAGAAGTGAGAGAAGAAGTGGGATTGCCACTTGGATGATTTATTGCAAACAAATCCTCATGAATTTCCTCATGTGAAACATTGTAGATATCAATCATATTGATTGATTCTTGATGAGGTTCGTTTGAATAGCTTGAAGTGTCATTTCTCATGTTTAAGATTAGTCTTTCATTACCGTCACAGAGACTCATTTCTTCTCTATGAACGCCAATCAAAGCATGAGCGGTCTGTAAGAATGGTTTACCTAAGATGAGGAGGACACGAGGATCGCTTTCATAATCAACAATGACAAAATCAACGGGAAATGTGAACTTTCTAACCGGAACAAAGACATCTCTTGCAATTCCTTTCGGAGTGCAAATATCCCGGTTAGCAAGTTCAAGAGTCATTTGGGTGGAAATAAGCTCGGGTAATCCTAACTCTTTTCTTTTTTCGACACAGCCGAGGAGTGGCATTAGTTTATGCTAGCACCTAGATCGGCTAGGGCCTTGTACTTGAGCTCACTAAAACCTACCGGAATGAGAAGTTTCCAGTGTCACATAGCTTTTAGGGTAGCATCTTTAGAGAACCGTTTGTGGCAATTTTTCCCTTGAGGGGTGTTGTTTTGCCATTCAAAATAAGTTTCTCCTTGTTGGAAAGGAGAGACTTAAGCATCTTTTGATATTTTGGGATTAGAATCAAAGCATCGGCAAGAGAGATATTGATGTGAAGTTGTTTAAACATTTGCCAAAAATTTATGAATTTGAACTTCATCTTTTTCTTTTTTGCTTCTCTTGATTCATTCGAGAAGGATAAGGAATATGAGGGTAACGAGGATCCCTTTGGTGAATCACAAAGTTTCTTTGAGAAGGAGGTTTAGCTTTTTGGACTTGAGGAGGTGGGACCTTAATGGTATACTCACCATGTTCCGGGTCCGTTAAAGTCTCCTCTACACGTTCATCCTCCTTCGGATTTATGAATGGAGGAGGCATAGGAACGGTAGGTCCATCAAGAACAAGACCACTTCGAGTGGTAATGGCTTTTAATTCACCCTTCGGGTTAGCAATGGTGTTGCTCAGAGTGGGTATCTCGTACCAGTGAGGTGAGAAGGGTGTTCATTTGAAAGAAATAGCCATCGTGTTTCTTCAAGCTTCATTTGTTTGATTTGACATTGAAGCTTGAATTAAAGATTGCATTTCATTCCTTAACTTATTTTTTACATTATTAATTTGAGCTTGCATGGCTTTCATGTTAGCCTCATTTGTTTTCTTAAATTTCTCCAATTCACTTAAGGGAACATTTTGGTTTTGTTGAATTGGAGCTTGATAATTTGCATTTTGATTGAAATTGTTTCCTCGGTTATATCCTTGAGGTTGGCTAAAAACAGTTTTTGGTTTTTTGCCTGTTTTGTTTGAACAAACCGATGGTCTTGTTTGATTACACACTTGGAGGACGATAACGGATCCTTATTGTAAGTTTACCCGTGGCTGCTTGCAACCGTATCATGAATATTATCCTGATATTCTAAAAAATGTGTTGCACATCGGCGCGAGACACTGATAAATAAGGATTGAGGTCCCACCGCAAGTAACACACGTTCATAACAGCTTTTAACGAAGAGCTGGAGGTGGGGTAGCTTGAAATGTTTAAGGGCGGTAGGTAGTTCCATCACTCGTTAGCTGATTATGCATAGTAAGCTTGTCTATATCGGAAGAAGAAGGAATTTACATCATTGAATTTCATTGAGAAACAAATGGGTTAGTTTTTGCTGCGTTGAATTGCGGACTGGGATTTGTTTTCGATAATTGTCAAGACCATCTTGCGTTACTTATTTTCCAAAGAGATTGCTCCGGTCGGCTAGAATTCAAGGATCATTGGTCGGAAGGGTTCAGGATTATAGACAGTATCTGTTGGTGTAATTCGGTGAAACCATGATGAGGACAAGCACGAAGGAGATCTTTGTATCGGTCCCACGCCTCATGAAATGATTCATCAAACTTTTGTTGAAATTAGAAATTTCATTTCGAAGGTTTGTCGTTCTTGAGGGGGGAAAGAATTCATTAATGAATTTGGACACGAGATCATCCCAAGTGGTAATAGAACGGGGGGTGTTCTTTTTTCAAGCCACCGGCGGGCTGCCCCCGCAAGAGAGAAAGGAAAAAGCATAAGCTTAATCGAATGGTTCGTACATCCTTGTATTTGATTGTGGAAGTAATTTTGTTTTGAACCAATGGATGTGATCATGAGGATTGTCTTTCTCAAGTCCGAAGAATTGGTCCGAAGTCATCATATTAATGAGACTATGCTTGAGCTCGAAGTGCTCAGCATGGATTGGTGGAACTTCACGATTGCCTCGCGCATAACCTCGGTGGGGTCAGGCACTGCAATTCCGCCATTAGTACGTGATCGGCCATCGTAACTAGGGTAGATTTCTTCAAAGAGGTGCAACCGGTTTCGAATCTTTGATTAGGAATATCTTCTTACGGTTACGACGTTTCGGATTTGAAGTGGTTCTTGGATTAGAAGAAGACATTACACAACTGAGATTAGTAAGAAGAACGAGTGCGCATGCACCTTAAAAAGATTAAAAGAAAAATATTTTTGGTTTTTCAATTTATTTCACAATTTATTTTAATGGACAAAACGAGATCGAATAACTTAAACCAATAATCGACAAGCTTCACGGTAGCTCTTTAAAAGAAAAACGCACAAAGGAGCGGAGGAGTAGGAAAGCGCGAAGCTATTAAAAACCTTTCTCTCCATTTAGGGTCGTAGTTCCTCGGAACAACCTCCTTATACACTCTTAGGAGTTTGTTAACTTTTAAAGGTGAGCCGTTACGTCGCTAGTGACACAAAGCAAGTTTTAAATCTTTTGTTCGGGAATTTATTATGATAATGCTCAAGATGCAGCATTTATTGATGATGATTTTTTAAATTTCTTGATTCAGGACAATTTTTTTTATGTTTTGATTTTTTTCTTCGATTTTTTTCTTTTTTTCAGTATTCTAATATTAATAAAAGAAAATGAAAAATATTTTTGTGTTTTTTATATTTTTAATAAAGAAAATATTCTCAACGAGAAAGGAAACTTCACAAGGGGATGGTGTCTTCAAAAACTAATCTTCAAAGGATAAAGAAAATCTGATTACATCCTCCCGGCAACGCGCCAAAATGATAAACCCTTAAAACTAGCATTTTTGTATATATAAATTATAATAAATATAATAAATATATAAGGATATTTCAAGATTATAATTCAATTATAGTACGATAAGTATTCCGAAATATTCAAATCGATTACTTTTATCCAAAAGTAATAAGATCAAATCCCCGGGGTCGTCTCTTCCCGTCGACGGTGCAAAAATTGAAAATCAGAACGTTTGTGATCGCGCGTTTGATGAGGATTAAGAAGGGATTTTTTTGATTTGGAAAACTAATTGTCTATGAAATAAAATGCAAAACGATTTAAAGGAAAACTAAAATGAAAGCTAAAAGTGATGTAAAACTAAACGAAAACGGTGTGTTTCGAAACCCGTTCTTTAAAAACGAGAATTTTGCAAAATAAATACTACAATGACAAAATAATTTTCCTAATGCAGAAAGATAGAGTAAATCAAAATTTTCTAAAACAGAATTATATATTTTTTATATTTATTTAATTTTTAATAATTAAAAAACAGTTTTAAAGAAAATAAATGATTAAAAATAGTAAACTTTTATGGAAAATTCTAAAAAAATTGTGGAAAATAGCTTAAGATGAGCAGAATCTATGAAAAATAAAATTGGGTAGCCAGCTTATTTGAAATAAGCTGGAATAAGCCAAAAATACTTATAAACCAAAAAAGGAAAAAGTGACTATAAAGACTTAATAGAGCAAAATGTGAATGGATGAGCTATTGTAGAAAAGTGGTAACTGAGTGTGCTTGTGAGGCGTTTGGTATGAAAGGGGGAGGTCTGGGGTTCGAGCCTGCGCCTCTCCTTTTTAGAATTTTTTTTAAAACTTATAAATTATGAAAAATTAAGCAACTTTAAAAAAGGAAACTTTTTTATAACTTAAAAATAAGCAGGGAAATAAGTAACTAAATGGGAAGATATGAGCTTTTCACACCAAAGGCCAAATGGCTTAACTGTTGGCTATTTCTAGGACAAATAAGCTAGGCAAATGACTAAATAAGCAAACACAGATGGAAAACTACACTTAAAAAGTTAACATTAAACAAAATAGAGCAAGTGACATTAAAGCAAACAAAGGCTACTAAACTAGCCAATAAGCAAGGCGGGTGCTAAAACTGGCAGACCTAACAGCCTAAGGGGACACCCTTAGGGCTTATTTTTAAGCCCTAAAAGGATCCTTATGGCTTTGGGGCTTGTGCTAGCTTAAAGCCTAGCTTATGGGCTTTCTAAAAAAGCAAAGAACAAAAAATTTGAAAACCAATTAAGCAACTAAAAAGCTTGATGAAAATGGGGGGCACACTCAGCACATGCTGAGTTTAGTTTGCATTTTGAAGGAAAAAAACTTGTGCAGGCTTATCAATAAGCTAGAAAAATAAGTCTCAAAGTTAAACTAAGCTAAGACAGATAAAGATTAACACCTAATGGGCTTATGCTCCAAAAAAAATTAAAAGCTAAAAACAATTTTAACTTACCTAAATGTGAAATTGAAAAAGGATCTTTAAAACTAAAAAAAATGACTTGTCTGTTTTTAACTTGGACAAAAGTAAACTAAAAGGTACTTTACACTACTGCATTTGACACTAATAACAACACTAAAACTACACTAAAAAGATGAATTTGAAGGCCTAATCAAACAAGTTAATGAAAACTGTTATGTCACTACAGTTTTGAAAACCAAGTAGGAAAAAGCTTAAAACAAACTCATAAAGACATAAAACTTCTCTTTTAAAAACTGAGTAAATCATCTAAATAGGCTTGATAAAGTTGATATGGATACCCAAAAGATTTTTTCTAACCAATTAAACCCCGTTTTCACCCCTTTGACCAAAATTCCCGCTTAATGTCAAATCAAATTTTAAGGCTGTTTTGGACAGATTCAAGCAAGGAATTCTGGAAAACAGATTATAAGCATTCAATATTAAGCTAAATGAGCAAGTAGCAAAGAACAATATAGCACTATGATAACGCCTAATGTAAAATATAGGCAGTTTTTTTACAAGGCAAATAGGGGCAGTTCTCTCAGAAGCCATAGAATTTAAATAGATGTCATTGTAAGCTACACAAAAACAGGTCACATACGCATAAACAAGCAGAAAGAACAAGCCAGAAGATTAAGCAACAATCAGCTCAAAATTAGCAAGCTAAAGTTGAAATAAGCAAAAATTTTTAAAGAGACTCACAATGAGGTTTCCATGCATAGAAGGCAATGTTATTAAGCTCTCAACAGCTTAAATACAAACCCTATAGCCTCCCATGAGGCACTAAACCAAGGCCATCCCTTTTAACCTTGCTCCAAAGCTTCTTCAACAGATTTCTTTTTGGATTTTTTGGTATTTTTGAAATTTTAAAACAGAATTTGAAAACAAGCTTTTGTATGAAACTCTAATGACTTAAAAGCTCACACAATAGCTTAAGAACAATATTCAATCAACAAGAAAGCTTAAATGACAAATATTTAAATGAAAAAAGTAAATTGCAATAATTTAAAAACAAGAATTTAAATGACAAAAATGTAAATGATAGAAAATAAATGACAATTGTATTAAAAAGACAGTAATGAAAATGGTACAAATTTGGGTTACAAGCTTTTGCCTTGAACTAAATTCGACCCTTACAAATGAGCTATAATTCCTATATTTATACTAGGTCTTCATGCTTCACTTGTGTTTCTTCATAGAGAGTAAATCAACAGTTATGTTTGTTGTGTGAGAGGGAGCTTCAAAGTAATATTGGCCATTGGTTTTGCTTGGTCCCAAAGTCATATGATCACAGCCTTCAATTTTCATATCCAATGGGGTAAGGGGGATTGCCATGGTGTCTTTGTATGTTTATGGGGTTGGGTTATGACTGAGAATGAAGTTTTTGTTATAGAGTGAACAGTGTTCGAGGTAGGGGGACATGGATAATGAACAGTGGGTCAGGTTTGTGTTTGGCGGGAAGGGTTGTTCTGTTTTTATTGTTTAACAGTGTAAAGTTTGGGGGATATGGCAATTATGGTCCCTCAATGTGTTATATTTATTGAAAGGCTATATCAGGGTGAATCTCTTAACATTCAAGATGTCAAGACTAATTTGTTTTGGAAGTTTGGAAAATTCACTTCTCATGATGGAGAGTCTATTGAGTCATACTACTCCAAATTTTACAAGATGATGAATGAAATGATAAGAAACAACTTGACAGTTGCTACGATGCTACTCAATGTTCAGTTTCTTCAACAACTATAACTAGAATGGGAAATATTTGTGACAATTGTTAAGCAACATCATGACTTGGATACAGTCTCATATCACAAGCTCTTTGACGTTCTGAAACGGTATGAAAAGGAAGTTAATGAAATCCATGCTGAGAGAATAGCCAAGAATGCTAACCCATTAGCACTTGTTGCTGCTGCTCAACCATATCCAGATCCTTATTATCAAGCACCAAAATCTCACAAATCATATGAAACCTTATCAAAATAATCATCTTCCACCAGATCTAATGCATCTACCAAATACAAAGGCAAAGAGACAGCCAAACCAATCACACCGCCATCTGAGTCAGCTTCTGAAGAAGACAATGATCCAGAACAAGCTCATAGAGATAAGGATATGCAGAAAAACTTGGCACTAATTGCAAAGTACTTTAAAAAGATCTACAAACCTACCAACAAAAACCTCAGAACTTCTTCAAACTCTAGAAACAAGATTGTGGATACTTCTCTAGGGTACAAGAATGATAATTAAACTGGGCAGTTTGGAAATCAAAGGATAGTGAATGTTGCTGGGGCTAGGGAGACTGTTGGCAGTCAGGTAGTGCAGCATACTGGGATACAGTGTTTCAATTGCAAGAAATTTGGTCATTTTGCTAAGGAATGCAGGAAACCAAAAAGGGTAAAAGACTACTCGTATCACAAGGAAAAGATGTTGTGTAAACAAGCTGAGAAAGGTGTTCCATTACAAGTAGAGCAAGCTGATTGGCTAGCGAACACAGATGAAGAGATAGATGAACAAGAGTTGGAACCATATTATAGCTATATGGCAAATATTCAAGAGGTTCCTACTACAGACTCGGGAACTGATACTAAGCCATTGGAACAGGTACAATACAATGTTGAATATAATGTGTTTGCCAATGAGAGACAGCATTCTGAGCAACCTGAATCCATTCGTAACACATGTGTAGTGGAAAAGGTTGATAGTAATGTCATTCCTAATTCACTAGAAATGTGTAATAATGATACTCAGACTGACCAAAATAATGTAGAATGTGATGATGAGCATGTTGCGCTTGCTAATTTAATTACAAATTTAAAACTTGATGTTGATGAAAATAAAATGATTCAAAAGCAATTAAAGAAAGCAAACACATAACTTGCTCATGAATTGAAAGAGTGCAAATATATTCTTGCGGAGACTAGTAGAACTATGGGGAGTCTAATAGTATTTGGGATAGTTTCCTAATTGCACTTCAAAATAAATAGACTGAGCTTGAGGCGTAAAAAAACTTAAATGACCGTACAGTTGACTATGAC
>BQNB010118504.1:0-20979 GCA_026074375.1 Tanacetum coccineum | reverse complement strand
ACAATTTAACGAAACCATACAAGATACTAATAAACCTTTCGGACCCAATTAAACCCAACCAAAAAGGCTAGCACCCCTAACGGGCCTCTATCGAGCCCAACAAGGCCCAACGAGAGCTTATTAATAAGCCGCGGCTTATTAATAAGCCACTCGGGCTTAATCATAAAGGGAAGTGCTCATTTTGCTTCACATAGGGCTCCCGTCTTATTTAGAAACCCAACCGAACCCTTAACGGGCTTACTAGCCCTTTCGCGAGCCCAACGTGAGCCATAAGCTCACAATAAGCTCTAACAGCTTATCGGTAAAGTTTTGCACAGCTTATATAAGTTAAATAAGCTTAATGGACTCAAATGATGTTAATGGGCCAAGCCCCAACCCCTAGAACCCATTCGGGTTCATAACAGGCCCAATAGGCCCAACAGCGGGCTTATTTGCTTATCGAATAAGCAAAATAAGCAAGCTGACCCTCTAAGTGCTTAACGGACTACAACAAGGTTATCGGACCTCAATGGGCCGAACCAATTGGGTTTAAAACCTTTCGGATCACCAATGGGCCCGAAAGCCCATTAACCAATGCTTATTGGCTTATTTGCTTAATCTGAATAAGCTGAAATAAAAACAGCTTTGTTCGGCTTAATACAAGTTGGAAAAGCACTAGGAAAAGTCTAAAAACTCTAAACACCCTTATCGGGTTAAGCTATTGGGCCCGTAAGCCCAATAAGCTCGAAATAAGCTTCAATAAGCTCACCGAGCTTATTTTAAGCTTAACAGCCCCATATGAGCTTATTAACGACACTTAGACTTATTAAATCTATAACGGGCCTCTAAAAAGCTAAACGGACCTTAACGGGCCCAATAAGGCCCGTTAAGCCAAAAATAAGCTCGATAAGCTTATTTTAAGCCGAAACAACTTTTTATAAACTTAATTAAGCTTAACATGGAAAGATAACACTTGTTGAACTTGATTTAGAACTAAAATGAAATTTTCGCAAACTAAGGGACTAAAAGTGACAAATTCGAAACCTAAGGGATTTGAATTGCCATTTTTCGAATTAACAATAACTCCAGGGACCATTCCTGTACCTCCTGAAACATTAGAGACTAATTTAAAACCATAAGACCTAAGTAGTAAAATCCCCAAAAGTTAAAGGACTAGTTTTATGAACATTCTTGCAAACTAGAAGGTTGAAGTGAAATGTTATTACTTATAAACTAGGGACTAAATGGTGACAACTAAGAACCTACTACTTGGTGAACAAAATTGAAATATGATGAAACACTTAACACGTCGTCCGAACATTTAATATATGTCGAGACATCGAACGGGTATAATAACAAGTTAATAATAATTGTTATGTATTATAATGATTCACGTTTTCTCGAGAAACCATACGAAAGTATAAATAACAATAACTTGGTGCTCACCACACAAGTGATAACGGTAATAATATAAATAACTTAAAATAGATTTAGTTTATACAAGAAGTCGTTTAGCTTAAAATGTGTATACTAGAGACATGCCCGTCACTTTAACTCAGAGTACTTAACGGTGTGTTCCACTACCTACTTTGGTTACTTGTTATCATTCAGAAGAAACTACACGGCTAAGGAGTTCATACCCCAGCTTAACAATATTTAAATGAATTACATCCTTGGGGTGATAACATGCTTTGTTTTACAAATTGGACGCAAGTGTACATTTTATACCATGATTACGCGTAACCTAAGTTACCATAACCCATTATGTCCATGATCATGACTGTTTAATTGCATAGATGTGATTGGGAATACATTTGGTGGCGCACGAATGTTATGGATAGATTCTGATTAGGGCTTGACAAGCCCCGTTCGTGTGACTTAGCTATCACTGGAACGAACGCATAAACCATGTCAATCTGGGATTTGCGGGTAGCACAACATTCACGACACCTGTTGGCAAATTTAATTGTCATTCATACATGTCGACTTCGGTGTCATGAAGCTTGGGAAACTTAATTACTTTTTATGATGGTCATTGTTGGCTTAATCATGCACTTGGAAATTCTGCGGTCCTACAATTGATTTACATAACCTAAGAATTCACCAACTTTATGTTGACGTTTTAAGCATGTTTTTTCAGTCAATAAAGCAAACGAGGTGCGATGATACTTGTGGTCAATAATTGAAGAGTCCAACTACTTAAGAATTGGGTCTTATACACTTTGGGGACAATTGTTATAAACCGAAATCTTTATCTATTTTGTTGAACTATTTGAAGCCGTGAGCTTATGTAACAAACAAGTATTTTGTTAATCCAATGTATCTTTTTCAAACGACACGTTTAGTAGTCGTTCTCAGATCTTGTGCTATTGACCCAATAATGTAACGCCTCGGATATTCAACATTCCGCTGCATACTCAGATTTGAGGGTGTTACAGATTGGTATCAGAGCCAAGGTTATAGAGAACCAGGTCAAAAGTTTTTGTCTGGACTATAACCATTTTCAAAACTGTTTTCACAAATGGGATTTGTGAGGGACATACATGCATTACTTGTTTACTTCTAGCGCATATATGTTTATATGACATGCATTGGTTAAGCATTAGTAGGGTACTAAGTGCTTACCCAATTAATATACGTGTATATAAATGATATTACGTATATTACTATAAGGACTTTATTATTAAAGCCTTACAAACATAGCATATCGATCTTTCTTATAAGAAATACTTATATAAGTTATTTTACTTTTTGCAGTAACCATGTCTTCTGCGACGTCAGATGTTACCTACACTTCCGTCTACACCGACTCTGAGCCCGGCAGAGCTTTCTGGGGAGCCGATTATGAGGAGATATCGGAGGGAGGCATTCCACGGGTCATCGTACTAGGATACGACGGACTCCCGCTACAGCCAGTAGCCCCACCGTCACCAGACTACATACTAGGTCCAGAGAATCTACAGATACTACCAGTTCCTCAGGACGAGGATGAGCGTGAGCCTATGTTCATACAGGCGCATGACCCTGACTACGTGCCAGAGCCTATATACCCTGAGTATATACCCTTGGAGGATGACCATGAGTTTCCGGCTGAGGAACAGCCATTACCACCTATTGATTCACCTACTACTATATCCCCGATAAGTCTGAGTCACCCGGATATGTTACTGAGTCGGATCCCGAGGAGGATCCAGAGGAGTACGAGGATGATGAGACAGAGGATGGTCCGGTTGACTATCCTATGGACGGGGGAGATGATGGAGATGATGATGACGGCGATTCATCTAGGGATGACGCCAGGGATGAGGATGAGGACGAGGAGGATGAGGAGGACGAGGAGGAGGAGGAGCACTTAGCTCCGGCTGACTCTACTACCGTTATACCTGTTGATGAGCCTGTTTTCCCACCTGAGGGAACAGAGCCTGTTATACCACCACCCTCCACTGACATTACTATTGGGGCTAGGATTACCGTCCGACCCCAGACTTCCATATCCCTTCCACCAGAGGCAGAGGTTGAGAGACTTCTGACCATGACTACTCCATCACCATCACCACCTATCTCACTATCACCACCCTCTGCAGGGGAGCGCCTTGCTAGGTGCACGGCCCCACATGCACATCCAGACACTCAGGATAGCATCCACTCAGGCTCTCATTGATGCAGTTACTGCCGCATTACCATCACCTTCACTACCACCACTACCACCATCTCTATACATACCACCACCTATTGACCGTAGGGATGACATCCCCGAGTCTGAGCAGCCTCCCCGCAAGAGGTTGTATTTGTCCACTATAGGCTCCAGATATGAGATCGGAGAGAGTTCTACTGCTAGACCTACCAGAGGTCGAGGGATAGATTATGGATTTGTTAGCACGGTAGATGCTGAAGAGAGGCGACAAGGGATTAGAGATGTTGGGTACGGGATTAGGGATACTTGGGTAGATCCGGCAGAGGCAGTTCCAGAGATAACACCTATGACCGTGGGAGAGGTCAATACTAGGGTCATAGAGCTTGCTGAGCTCCATGAGCGTGATACACAGGACTTGTATGCCTTACTAGAGGATGCTCAGGATATTAGGTCTCGTATATCACAGTGAGTCGATATGGACTCGCAGCGGGTTGATTTACTTATGGGGGATAGGATGACTCTCTAGGAAACAGTATGGATGGTGGAGGAGGAGGCCTATGCTTCTCGAGAGGCTTGGGCTCACTCGATAGGATTGATTCAGGCGACTCATCAGGAGCTTCAGACCCATCGTGATCATGTGTATGCACACGAGACCCACCTCCAAGCACACCAGACACATCTACAGCTGCAGAGTACACTCATTCAGACACAACATCAGGTACATGAGACTCGATTTCAGATGCAGCAGGCTGAGTTAGCAGCGCTTCAAGAGACTGATCGTAGGCGTCAGGACCAGATGGTAGAGACTCTCCGAGTTATCAGAGATATGAGGCGAGAGATGAGCGACATGCAGGCTGAGTTGTTAGCACTGCGAGAGCAGCAGAGGAAAGCTAGACAGCCAGGATCAGAGGCTAGGATTCTAGATCACCAGGATGCTTCTGGGGATGCCGACAATCACATTTAGTGATTTATGTTATTGTATCTTGCTAGGTCATTGTACAGGCATGTTAAGTATTAGGGGTTTTCCCCGCTAGCATAGCCTTAGATCTTTTGTATTGTATTATGTGTACTCCGATAACTATTTCATGTAAATTTTTCAAAGTTATGAATGAAATAGATGTGTTACTTTGTACTATATACCTCTCTTATGTTGATTATCTCATCTATACATTATTAAATTCTGTCATATAACCTCATGTTTTGTCTTTGTGATCTAGACAAATCATGGCACCTATAACCAGAAAAGGGCCAAATACCCCTGTTAACAACACCAACCCAAACAACATGACTCTAGAGTCCATCCAAGCAATGATCAACCAAGCTCTTTTACGAAACTCCACCAATGGAGATGGAAGCCACAGTTCGCACGGGGATAACCGAAGGAACGTGCAAATTGCACGCCCTTGCTTTTACGCTGACTTCATGAAGTGTCAATCTTTGAACTTCAATGGGACTGAAGGCGTGGTCGGTTTAACTCGGTGGATTGAAAAGATGGAGTCAGTTTTCAATATCAGTGGTTGTGCTATTGAGAATCAAGTAAAGTTTGCCACCTGCACTCTGTTAGGTGCTGCTTTGACTTGGTGGAATGGTCAGATAAGAACCTTAGGTCCAGAGGCATATGCAATGACTTGGGAAGTACTTAAGAAAAAGATGACGGACAAGTATTGTCCGCAGGGTGAAATCAAGAAATTAGAAATTGAGTTGTGGAACCTAAAGGTCAAGGGAAACGATGTTCCAGCATACACTGAACGTTTCCAAGAGTTAACCCTGATATGTACCAAGTTTATTGCCAATGAAACCGAGAAGGTTGACAAGTACATCAGTGGACTTCCTGACAACATTTATGGGAACGTCAAGTCTGCCAGACCCAAGACGTTGGATGAGACTATTGAGTTGGCCAATGACTTGATGGATCAGAAACTCCGCACCTACGCGGAAAGGCAATCTGACAACAAGAGGAAGGCTGATGATTCATCCAGAAACAACCATGGTCACCAACAGCAACCCTTCAAGAGGCAGAATGTCGCCAAAGTCTACAACATGGGGACAGGCGAAAGGAAGCCTTATGGGGGATCTTTGCCCAAGTGCAACAAGTGCCATCTCCACCACAATGGCCCGTGCACCCAGAGGTGCCACAAGTGCAACAAGATAGGGCACTTTGCTCGCGATTGTAGAAATACTGGCAACGCAAATGTTGCTAACACTCAGAAGGGCAATGGGGCAACTCCCAAAGGAAATGGTTGTTTTGAGTGTGGAGCATCAGGACACTTCAAGAGAGATTGTCCAAAACTGAAGAATAAAGATGGAGGAATAGGAAATGCACACGGATGGTTTATGCATTTGGGAATGCAAAAAAGAGGGAAATACACAGAAAACCCTTTTGCGAAATGTCGTCACGGGTACTTTCCCTAAATAACCACTAATGCTTCCTATCTTATCGACACTGTTGCCCGATAGAAGTTTTATATCCACTGCATTTAGTTCCTTGATAAACATCGCCCCAACTTCATTAGAAAACTGTTATGATGTCGAATTAGCCGATGGGAAATTAGTCAAGATAGAGACACAAATTATACAAGTTGCACATTAAAAATTCTAGACATCGTTCACATAGATCTAATGCGAGAACTGGTATGTTCGAACTTCATTATCGTATGGACTGGTTATGAAATATCAACGCCGTATCGTATCGATGAAAAGCTTGTTCAAATTCCCTACGGAATGAAACTTGACTTTGCGGAAACGAAAGTAGCTACGGGAGAGAGTCCTCGGTGCAGTATCTCAATTCAAAGCTCAAGAGTAACATGGCCAAGGGATGCCAGGGTCTTTTAGTCACAGATATCCGCCAAGAAAGAGGAGGACAAGTCAGAAAGGAAACAGATAGAGGACGTACCAATCGACTTATTTCCCGAGGACTTGCCCGGTCTTCCTCCAGCTCGACCGGTGGAATTTCAAATCGACTTAGTTCCAGGAGCTGCACCCGTAGCTCGAGCACCATATCGATTGGCCCCATCCGAAATGAAGGAATTGTCAGAACAATTACAAGAGCTTTCTGACAAAGGTTTCATAAGGCCTAGTTCCTCACCTTGGGGAGCCCCGGTCTTATTTGTCAAAAAGAAGGACGGTTCGTTCAGGATGTGCATCGACTACCGCGAGTTGAACAAGCTGACAGTGAAGAATCGTTATCCACTCCCGAGGATCGACGATTTGTTTGATCAACTTCAAGGATCCAGTATTTATTCGAAGATAGATCTGAGATCCGGATATCACCAGCTTAGAGTACGAGAACAGGACATTCCAAAAACGGCATTTCGAACTCGGTATGGCCATTACGAGTTCCAGGTTATGCCATTTGGACTGACAAACGCACCTGCGGTATTCATGGACCTCATGAACCGAGTGTGCAAACCTTACCTGGATAAGTTCGTAATCGTCTTCATCGATGATATACTTATTTATTCAAAAGACGAAAGAGAGCATGAAGAACACCTTAAAACAATTTTGGAATTGCTTAAGGAAGAGAAGTTGTACGCAAAGATACAAATGTGAATTTTGGCAATCCCGAAAGGTACAATTTCTCAACACTCATTGAAATAAGGCATAAATGTGACCCGGCCAAGGAGAGTCTATCAAGGATTGGGCATCTCCAAAGACACCAACGGAGATCCGCCAATTTCTAGGTCTTGCTGGTTACTATCGAAGGTTCATTGAAGGATTTTCGAAGATTGCTAAGTCAATGACGAAACTTACTCAGAAAGGAATCAAGTTCGATTGGGGAGAAAAGGAAGAGAACGCTTTCCAGTTGATAAAGCAGAAGCTGTGCAGTGCCCCAATTCTGGCTCTACCTGAAGGGAGCGAAGACTTTGTGGTATACTGTGATGCGTCACACAAAGGCTTAGGTGCGGTGTTAATGCAGCGAGAGAAGGTGATTGCCTATGCTTCTCGACAGTTAAAGGTTCACGAGAAGAACTACACCACTCATGATTTGGAGCTTGGATCGGTAGTGTTTGCCCTAAAGATATGGAGACACTATCTATACGGAACCAGATGCACCGTATTCACCGACCATAAAAGCCTACAACACATTCTCGATCAGAAGGAGCTTAACATGAGGCAACGCCGTTGGCTAGAATTACTGAGTGACTACGACTGCGATATTCGTTATCATCCAGGGAAAGCAAACGTAGTGGCCGATGCGCTGAGCCGTAAAGAACGGATTGAGCCATTGCGGGTTCGAGCCTTAGTTATGACAATTGGTTTGGATCTTCCCAAACGAATACTAGAAGCTCAGATCGAAGCCCAGAAACCGGAGAACATCGTAAATGAAGACGTAGGAGGTATGATCCGAAGGGATATACCCAAGGAAAGATTGGAACCACGTGCCAATGGAACCTTATGTTTACACGGCAGGAGTTGGTTACCTTGTTATGGAGACTTAAGATCCGTGATTATGCACGAATCCCACAAGTCAAAATATTCTATCCATCCCGGTTCGGAGAAGATGTATCAAGACATGAAAAAACTATATTGGTGGCCCAATATGAAGGCAGACATCGCCACGTATGTTAGCAAATGCCTGACGTGTGCAAGGGTTAAGGCCGAACATCAAAGGCCATCAGGACTGCTAGTACAACTAGAGATACCCGAGTGGAAGTGAGATAATATCATGATGGATTTTATCACCAAACTTCCTAGGTCGTCGCAAGGTTTTGACACCATTTGGGTGATTGTGGATCGACTTACAAAATCTGCTCACTTCTTGCCAATAAGGGAGACTGATCCATTGGACAAGTTGGCAAGGTTGTACCTGAACAGGATAGTGGAAGATTTACTTCAAATTTCTGGAGATCATTTAAGAAAGCTTTGGGTATAAATATTAGTATGAGCACTGCGTATCATCCATAAACTGACAGCCAGAGCGAGAGAAGCATTCAAACTCTCAAGGACTGATTAAGAATTTTTAATCCTTAACTATATATATAATATATAATAAAATATAAGATATAATAGTAAGAAAAACAAAAATCAACAATCAATGATGCCAGGAGCAGTATAAACTATTCCCGGGTCGTTAATTCCCCAACGAGGCTGTTCTGGAAGATCGGTACAGTCGAAGATTTGAGTTTGAAGGAAGGAATTGATTTGAGAAGGGTGAAAAGTCAAATTAAACAATAGCAAATAAAAACGTTTAAGAAAATCCTAAAAATTACGAATTTAAGCTGAAAAACGGGAGCACGAATCCCGAACAAAGGGGGAAAAACCTAAAATCTTTAAAAATAACCCTACGAAGAAATTTTCACTTCTAAACTACTCTACGGGACAAATAACGAAGAATGAAAAAGACTAGACCGAAAACGGAGTTCGTTTGACCCAAAAACGAGTCAACACAAAAAACGAACCCGGACCCGTTCTTTAAAAAACGAAAAGTTGTAAAAATGACCCTACGAAAAATAAGAAACACAAAGCTGGCTTAATAAATAAGCCCGAAATAAGCTTATACAGCTTATAAGCTTATAAACCCAAAACACCCTTAAATATCAAGCCCCTTGAGTCTTTAACGAAAAAGACCCAAGGGCGCAGCGGTATGTGTGTTGTAAAAGGGGGATCGTATCGAGAGGTCCCGGGTTCGAGTCTTGCTCACCCGGACCTCTTGTCTTTCCCTCTTTTTTTTTGAAAACTTTGAAAAGCAAAGTTGTTAAGCTCGTGGGGCTTAACAACTTTGTCAACTACAACTTTTGCTAAAAAGCTCTAAATAAGCTTAAAAATAAGCTTAAAAGTCGACAGTTTGCTTAACATGGACTTAAAGCTAGAAAAGCTAAGTCTTTTTGGACACCTTATCGACAAATAAGCTAGGCTTGGACTGAATAGGCAAAAGGGGCTTAATCTAAACCTAGATAAGCTCTATAAGCTAGAAAGCTAACACTAAATAAGCTGAAGAAAAGGGCTTAATGTGACAGAAACTAAACAAAGCTTAAAAAGGCAAAAAGGCTTAACTTTTTGGACAAATAAGCTAGGAAAAGGGCAAATAAGCTTCAATCGAAATTAGACGGGAGAGAATCTCGATTGACAGTTATCTCATGTTCAAAAGTCAAAGGCGTACATGGCAAAAGGATGTCAGTCTTTTTGGCGATATATCCGCCAAAGACAGAAGAGGACAAGTCGGAAGGAGAAAAAAAACAAAATAAAGAACGTATCCAATTCGTTCCGTGATTTTCCTTGAAGTATATTTCCGTAGGGCAAGGACCTTGCAGGTCTTCCTCGGCTCGACCAGTGGGAATTCCAAATCGACTTAATTCCAGGAGCCGCGCCCGTAGCTCGAGCACCGTATCGATTGGCTCCATCCGAAATGAAAGAATTATCGGAACAATTTACGAGAGCTTTTAACAAAGGATTCATAAGGGCTCGTTGTCACCTTGGGGAATAGCCCCGGTCTTGTTTTGTTAAATAAAAGAAGGATGGGTAATTTCAGGAGGTGGCATTGACTACGTAGGTTTTTAAATAAACTGACAGTTTTGAAGTATCGTTATCCACTTCCCGAGGATTGAGATTTATTTGATCAACTCCAAGGTTCCAGTATTTTATTCGAGATAGATCTGAGATAGGATATCACCGCCTTGAGTACTCGGAAAGCAAGACATTCCAAAGACGGCATTCGAACTCGGTCTGGTCATTTACGAGTTCCAGGGGTTTAGCCATTCGGACTGACAAACGCGGGCCTGCGGTATTCCATGGATTCATGAACCGGACGTATGCACGGCCTCTTACTTGGTTAAGTTCGTTAATTGTCTCATCGAATGACATAGTATTTATTCAACGACTGAGGAGGGGACAGAGCATGAAGAAACATCTAACGGTTTTTAGAATTGCTTAAGGGAAAGGAAGTTGTATGCCAAATTTTCAAAATGTGGAATTTTGGATTCCGAAGGTACAATTTCTCGGACATGTCATTGATAGCAGTGGCATACAATGTGGATCCAGCCAAGATTATAATCTTATCAAAGATTGGGGCGGTTCCTAAGACACCAACGGAGATCCACGATTTGTAGGTTCTTGCTGGTTACTATCGTAAGGTTCATCGAAGGATTTTTGAAGATTGCTAAATCAATGACGAAACTTACTCAGAAAGGAATCAAAGTTCGACTGGGGCGTGAAAAAGGAAAGAAGGAAAGGAAAGAAGAGGAAAAGGGGAAAACGCTTTTCATTTAATACGCAGAAGAGTAAGAGAAGTTGTGCGGTGCGCTAATTCTGGTTTACCTGAAGGAAGCGGAAAGGACTTTGTAGTCTATTGTGAGGGCTCACACAACAAGGCTTAGTGCGCTTTGTGTTTGATGCAGAGAGAGAAGGTGATTTCCCATGCTTGTAGATAGTTAAAAGTTCATGAGAAGAACTACACCACTCATGATTTAGAAATTGGATCGGTGGTATTTGCTCTATAAATATGGAGACACTATCTTTATGGAACCAGATGCATAGTATTCACCGACCATAAAAGTCTACAACATATTCTCGATCAAAAGGAGCTTAACATGAGGCAACGCCGTTGGCTTGAATTGCTAAGCGACTACGATTGTGATATTCGTTATCACCCGGGGAAGGCAAACGTAGTGGCTGATGCATTGAGCCGTAAGGAACGGACTGAGCCATTGCGGATTCGTCGCCTTTGGTTATGGGACTATTGGTCTTGAATTTCCCAAACGATATTTTAGAAAGCTCAGATCGAAAGCCTTTTGTGAAACATTAAAAATCTTGTAAGAATGAAGAGTAGGCGGTTATGTCAGAAGGATAATTATACCCAAGGAAAGGTTGTTGGAACCACATGCCGACGGGACCTTATGTTTACACGGCATGAGTTGGTTACCTTGCTATGGAGATTTAAGATCCGTGATGATTACTCCACGGAATCTCACCAAGTCAAAATTACTCTATCCATCCGTGTTCGGGAGGAAAAGATGTATCAAGGACTTGGAAAAAGCTATATTGGATGGCCCATTATGAAGGCAGAGGACAGCGCCACCTATGTTAGCAAGTGCCTTACATTGTGCAAAGGTCAAGGACGAAACATCAATGGCCAACATCAGGATTGCTAGTACAACTGCATACCGAGGAGTGGAAGTGGGATAATATCACGAGGGATTTTATCACCAAGCTTCTAAGTCGTCGCAAGGTTTCGACACCATCTGGGTGATTATGGATCAACTTACAAAATCTGCTTACTTCTTGCCAATAAGGGAGAATGATCCATTGGACAAGTTGGCAAGGTTGTACCTGAATAGGATAGTAGCAAGACACGGAATACATGTGTCAATCATCTGTGATCGTGATGGGAGATTCACGTCCAATTTATGGAAATCATTTCAGAAAGCTTTGGGTACAGATATAAGTATGAGAACTGCGTATCATCCAGAAACTGACAGCCACAACGAGATAACTATTCAAACTCTCGAGGACATGCTACGTTGTTGGCATGATCGCTTTTGGGCAAGGGTTTTGGGGTAGCATTTGACACTAGCCGGAGTTTTCAATATAACAACAGGTTTAGCACGGCTAGGCAATAAAGGCCGCACCTTATGAGGCACTGTATGGTCGAAAATGTCGATCACGGTAGTTGCTGGGCCCAGGTTGGGCAGCTCAACTGATGGTAAAATTAATCAAGAACAACGGAAAAGAATCATCCTGATCAAGCAAAGATGCAAGCTGCTCAGGATCAGACAAAAGAGTACGTTGATCGGAAGCAAAAAGCCGATGGAGTTCGAGGTTGGGAGGATCGGGTTATCTCAAGGTCTCACCGTGGAAGGGTTTGTACCGCAGTCGGTGGCGGGGGAAGGAGAGGGAGAAAAATAGCTGAATCTGAGATATGTCGAAGACCTTTCATGGTTTGTTGGCAAAAGTTAGGGAAAGTTGCTACAGGCCTGGAAACTTCTTCACGGAGTTGAGAGAGTTCACCATACTTTCCCTGTCGGCAAATCTGAGGAAATGTTTACGGCTTGACGAACCTTTAGTCATGCCATTAGAAGAAAAATGAAATTCACGTTGACGAATTAAACTCTAGTTTGTGGAGAAAAGCCCGTTGAAAAATCATGGAACGGGGAGATCAAAACGGTTGAAGCAAAACGGATTGATTACCAATGGTTAAGGTTCGCTGGAAACTCTAGGAGAGGTCCGGAGTTCACCTGGGAAAGTGAAAGATTCGTTTCAAACAAAAATACCCACATCTTTCTCACACGGGCTTCGTCATCCCACTACATAGTCTTAAGCTTTGAGGACAAAGCTCTTTTAACTGGTAGAGACTGTAACATTTCTCAATTTTAGGTCATTTTACGACACCTATTATTCGTCACTATTTATTTTGGTCCGATACGCGTTTACTTTTAATTTAACTTTTAAGCTAAATCACGTAGACTAGACATAATTATTTAATGTAAACGGTCACCAAATAAATTAAGGTTTACGTCAAACAAGTGTTATATAATTTTTAAGAAGATAATTATTGACTTTGCGTATTTTATTTTTATTAGTCACGTAAAAGGCTTACGTTTCGCAATAAAATACATTTAGACACACCCCGAAAATACCTAGACTTACCTATACTCAAACCAATACCCACTTTTAAACCTTAAACACAAAATTTAATCAATTCTTGTGTTATTAAGCCATATTGGCCGAATGTGGGGACTAAATCAACTAGGTAAATCCTTAAAACTTACTAAGTACATATACATCTTAAGGTAATTAAACCTTGTACTTGTACAATACTATCAAGATCTCAAAGGCTTCTCTTTTTCCTTGATACTACACATCCTCTCTCTTAGACGCGGCAAAACCAAGCAAGACAAGGAAACCCAATCAAAAGTGTACTAATATCCAATGGATACAAGGTTAAGCACCATATTAGCTCATGTAAATAGAAATTGTCACATCCAAGTACCCACTAATCCATCTTGGGCGTCCATGTACCTAGGGATGGGTAAGATCACTTACAAATCTTTCCAAAATCTTACATTGGTACATAAAGGATCCTAACTAACCTAGGGTTAAGATGCAAGAGGTAAGTTAAGTGAGGAGGTTAGCAAAGTTCATACCTCTTGGGCATATATACACGACACAGTTTCAAGGAAACACACCAAACTCAAGCTAAAACACTTAACCACTCAAAAACCATTAAAGTCTTTCTTTCTCTTTTACTTTCTCATTTTAGCATACGGCAGAAACAAAAACAAGCAACATTTGTCTCTTAATATTATCACTACATTCCCCAAGTACTCAATTTTAAGGCGTTTGCGTGAAAGGGGTTGGCAAGGAGCTAGGGTTTCGAACATCACAAGCTTTTGAAAGCTAGGGTTTTCGTTGCACGTTTGGGTTTCTTCTATCATACACGTACTCGGTCTTTCCTCTCAAGCTTAGGACCATTGTAAGTCAACCTCTCTTAGAACATTGATTGCTAAATATCGTCTTAACGTCTTTTGGTGACACAAAGTCACCGTTGTGTGTCGTGGGGTGAGCCATGAAGTGAGCATGGCATGGTTCACTCTAAGAATGTCTCCGAACGCATAAATACTCATGGCTCTTGTATTGTTCCAACATACCTTACAAATCACTCATGCTTAGCCATTGCGACTAGGGTCACATTTGGTTTGTGAGTCTTCACGTCAAGGAAGACGTGGACATGCACGGGTTTCAACCATGCATGTCACGAATGCGTGACAAGGTCGCAAAACATATAAAATACGTATAATGTGGTTGTGGCTTGTGTGGAAACGTATCTAAAATGCTAAACATGGTTACTAGGGATTAGCTCTAGGACCATTGTAAGTCTCTCTCGACTCAATGAGATTCATAGCTTAGTTTTCATTTGATTTTTATACTTGTGTCAGGACTCATATAGGGTTACGTAGCTATACATGTACATGTTATACTCGTGTGGTGCTAAGAATTATTAAAACACCTGTACAAAGAAGTTAAACAAGTAAACAAAGGACTTAACGTTTTCGTCCATAGGCAAACAAGACCTATGACACGCACAAACCATTTTTATAAAAGATACACGTAAACCTTTCGAGTAAACGTAGCATTTTGCCTTGGGAAGGAATACTCGATACTCTTTTACGTGTGCATGTGGCGACACGATCTAAATACAAGCCAAATAAACAACACATAGTCGCTAGACCCATATTTCGAACCATGCTTGTGCTAGAAATGTCAACGGGCCACAATGGGCCTTGTACAACTCGCGCAAAGCCCACAATTAGACCCAATAGGCCCAACAGCCTTCGGTAGAAACCGTAGCTTATTTTTAAGCTCATTCGAGCTTAATAGGGGATTAGAGAAACGTATTAAACTAAGTCATAGTACACTAAGTACCAAGGGAGTCCTAATGGGCCACGAATGGACCCAACAACCTAAACAGGCCTGACAGGCCCAAGATAGAGGAGCCACAAGGTATGAATAAGCTCCTTGAGCTTATTGAAAGACTTAATATACTCATGGAACTTGTATAGGTCTTAGGACACCTTGACGAGTGCTTAAAAACATAAACAAACCCTTATCGAGCTTACTAGCCCACAACCAAGCCCAATACGAGCCAATAAGCTCATGATAAGCTCGGATAGCTTATTAGTGGGCTTGTATGAACATTGGTGGACTTAATAGACCCAAGTGAAGTCAATGTTTTATGGGACCCTCAATGGGCCCGACTCAAATCAAGTAGCAACCCCAGACAGACCCCTGAAACGGAGCCTAAGGGGGACCAACAGGCCCATTAGCGAGAGCTTAACTGCTTATTTACGATAAGCTACTTAAACAGACCCTAATAAGCTTTGTTAAGCCCTGGAGAAAATAATTTAGAAACACATAGGCGACCCATGTGTAGCTTCCAGACTTGCGTTATTGGGCTCACAAGCCCAATAAGCTCGAAATAAGCTCCAATAAGCTCTCCAAGCCTATTTTAAGCTTAACAGACCCACATGAGCTTATTAAGGGCTTTTGAACTTATTTGAATCATATTGGATCCCTACGACTCTAAACGGACCTTAACGGGCCCAACAAGGCCCGTTAAGTCAAAAATAAGCTCGAAATGCTTATTTTTAAGCCGAAACAGCTTTGTTGGCTTATTTGGACTAAATAAAGCCAAATGCCACTCGTTGGGATTAAATTGGAGCTAAAATGCGATTTTTGCAAATAAAGGGGCTAAAAATGTAAATTTCGAAACTTAAGGGATTAAATTGTCATTTTCGAGAATTGTGATAAACTCAGGGATTGTTTATTGAAACATTCTAAAACTCAGGGACTGAAGTGTAACTAAAAAGACTAAATTCCATTTTTGTAACATAAGCCTAATTATGTAATTATTGAAAATAAAAGGTTTAAAGTGTAAATAATCTATATTTTATAAACCTATGGACTAAAGTAAAAGTTACTCTATAAACTTAAGTGGTTATATTTGTAAACAAAAGTGATAATAAAACACTTAACCGAATCGGTCGAATATAAAGAAAACAGACATTAAAACGGGTATAAATTACCGACGTAATAAAATAAGTATATTTATTAACAATGATTTCACGTTTCTCGAGAACCATCGAAATTATAAATACAATAATCATGTGCACCACCACACAAGTGATAACAGTATATATAAACTTGAAATGGAATTTAGTTTATACAATGAGTCGTTAGCTTAAATGTGTAGACTAAGACTTTCTACCGGTATTAACTTTATACTTGACGGTGTAAATCATTGGCTTACTTGGATAATTATTATCATTCAGAGAACAACCTGCTAATGTTAAGTTCATAGCCACTATGTTTTTACAATTATAAATGATTTACAACCTTGGGGTGAGTACATGCTTGTTTTACAATTGAAACCGCAAGTGTACATTTTATTACCTAGATTACGTGTTTGCCTGAGTTATCCATAACCCATTAATGTCCATTATCATGAACTAGTTAATTGCATAGATGTGATTGGGCTATTACATTGTGTGGGCGCGTAACTTTTTGGATAGACACCTATTAGGTGATATGACAATCCCCCGATCGGGTGACCAGCTATCACCGGAAAGAACACATACCATGTATCCGAAATATTTGGGATGGTGCGGTTAGCAATCATTCAATGGACACTAATGTTTGCAAATATATTTGCATATCATACATGTCGACTTATGTCATGAGCTTAGAAAAACGGAATCACATTTTAATGATGTTTTCATGTGTTGCTAAATCATACACATTGGAATCATTCTTGCGGTTCCAACCATTGATTTTACATAACCCTATGAATTCACCAACTTTATGTTGATGTTGATTAAGCATTTTTTTTCAGTCAAATAAGTGCACGAGGTGCGATGATACATTGGAAAGTCAATAATTGAGGAGTCAACACTTAAGATTGGGTCTTATTACATTTGGGGACAATTGTTATAAATCGGAACTTTATTTATATTGTTGACATTTTTGAAGCCATGGGTTATGTAACAACAAGTATTTTGTTAATCCAATGTAATCTTTTTTCAAACACACGTTTAGTGGTCGTTCTCATATCTTTTGGCATAGATCCATAAATGTAACACCCACGGATGTAGCTAGACATTCGCTGCGTGCTTAAGATTGAGGGTGGTTACATTTGCCATTAAGACCTACACTAACATCGAACCGTTTTAAATTACTTTTTGAGTACGCGCGGGCGTGTGTGAATAGATCTATTGGGACTGAGATTCCCCTTTGGTGTTACCTATACTTCTGGTAACCAAACGCACCTTCATTGAAAACACTATGCGGGTGTTTTGGCAATGGGCAACCGTTGGGGCAACTTATTTTGATTATTGATTATCTCAAGGTCTCGGTCCATAAGCTTAGGCAATAATACTGTTTTTTATAATAATTGTACTCATTGCAATTATTACACTTATGGGTGTATAACAACGTAACCCACTATTGAACTTGTATTCAAACTGTTTACCATAAACCTATGAATTTCACTCAACCATTGTGTTGACCTTTTTAACATGTTTATCTTAGGTATTTGAGCAACTTATGGCACGGAGTGGCACGGTCTTGAAGATGACTAAAGTGTTATCATTCAAACTTTATGTTTTCATGTAGATTTTGGGACCTCTATTTGTAAAAACTCTGATGAAATAATGAATGATAACTTATCTTTTAAAAACGTCTCTTTTGAGTCGTTTTCTATGATTATGACTGTTGTACTATGAAATAATACCCAGATTAGCTTCCGCTGCTATATGTCAAAAATGGGGGTGTTATATACATGTCCTTCCGTTTCAAACCAGCGTGGAAGAACATGGGGAACCTTCAACCAAGGCCACCAGCAGTTGAAGCACATGCCTATTCAGAAACTAGTAGTGCGAACAGTGTTGGAAACATGCAGCCTGTATCCAATGAGGCCATAAACTCGATGTTTGTTCACAATAAAAGTAATCATTTGGTAATGTATTCCGTTAGTATACATTAATTGGTTCATGTTGGTGTTTACTTATTTGATTCTTTTATCCTATTCGTTCACAGATCCTTATCACACTGGTCCTTTGGTTTCAAACCAGCATAAAAGAACACATCAACACTCTCAAGTAAGACCATCGTCATGTGAAGCGAGTTCCTTAACAAGAGTTTGCTATCCTACTACGACTGGTAGACGTATGTTCGTCGGTAGTGTAAATCGATGACCACCCATAATTCTACATTCCAGTACAGAGGGATGTAGTTCTGGTCACAGGGGAGGTAAATATCTTATCTACGTCTTAGCATAGTTCCATTACTTGATACTTGAGATTTATTGTCATCAGTATAAGTTTGTTGGTGCTTATCGATGTATTACAAACCGCTTTTTCGTGGCACCACTACCATTTATATGTATCAAGATGAGTGTATACCTGTTTAAACGGCTTAATCACATAGACTAATTATTGGTAAAATCCTTATATTTTACTATCTATGCATCTCCTCATTTTTTTGACAAACAATGGGGGAAGTTGCTTATGGTCGTCATTTAAAGGTACCCTCACGCAGGTGGAAGATGATTTTGGTCGTCAATTAAAGTTGCATTCATTAAGCTAATTGTTTTATCTCCTTATTAACTTTCAAAATTAATCTACAATTTGTGTGACATATGATGTAAACGTGTAAAAAGCAACTACATTCATTCAGTTTGTGCCAAATAAGTGGAAAAAGATACATGTCTGATGTAATGCTAAATGAAAATCAATGCAACTTTAGCTTTTAAATATTAATACATAGAAAGGTTGTCATTGTCAGATATGTTATAGTTTGCACTAATGAAAATAAACTAATATATTACTCTTTCCTTATTTGTTGAGATGTGGTTGGTCACAGTACTGAGTGATTGAATATGTACATTGCATGAGCAACAGCTAAAGTTTTATGTGAAGTTTATTATATATTTACGAGTTTTATTCACGTTTTCGCTATCTAGGATCCCAAAGTACGACCGTTGGTTGAAAGAGATAGCCGCTGTGAGCAACAAAAGGAAGCAAACTAAGTTAAGGACTACCACCGTGGCTACCCAAATTCAACGATTCAAGCTATTTTTTTATTTGGCGTAGCGTGAATGTCAGGTTTGTTCTGTTTTTTTATTTAGCAGTTTAGTGATTGTTGGTTAATGGTTTTTTGCTTAAAAAGTGAAGGCTACTAGAAATTGTACTCTTTCTATGGAACGAACACATAACAAGATATGAATATTGTTATACAAATGCATATAAGAGGGTGTTTGGGATTGTTTATTTAAATGTTAATATACTTGGTTCGAGTGTTTGTATAGAGGTGCTTATTTAGGTATGCATAGATAAAAAATTTCCAACATTAAAAAAACTAACGAGTTAACTGATACACACTTTAATTTGCAATGTTTGCAGGCTTGGCTGCTGGTCTGCAAAAACGTGACATGACCTTGAATAGGAATGTTTGTATATTATTTGCTGCCATTGCGTTTATCAAGGTTCTGAATTGAAGTTATATCGGCTATCTTTTGCTGCTAATATCGCACTCTCAGTTATTCTTTCGTATATATTGAAGGAAAGTGAACACACGGTAAAAATGGCATTCTGATATTTAAAAACTATATTAAATGCACATAATTTGAATTATTTGGTTTTGTATATGGTTATTTTGTAGTGGATGGGGTAAGTGATTAGTTGAACTACTCAATACAACAATTAATGAATATTTTCAATTATACTTGGCTTTCTGCAGATCCGAGGAGTGAGGGCAGGCCTAATACCATATAGGGGTACAATATCAGGTCTAAGAAGATTTTTGCATGAAGAGGATATTCTTGGTTTATACAGGTTAGCAACAAGTGATGTAGAGTAATGGGTAAAGGCAGGTTCTTTTTTACGAGGAATTGGGGATTGACCCAGAACAGGTAACGACGTGTATTTGTGTTCGGATTCATGTATAGAACTATTTACATTCGTCATGTTAGTATAATAAAATATGAAATTAGAAAGACGAATAACTCTAATATACAAAGGCGCATATGTCTTTAGATCTGGAATCTGAAAAAACTGTAAAGAACATCTTAGATAATGTCATAAGTCAGATGTCGGTGAACGATGCATAACTTTGCTTTTTTGTAAGTATTGCCTTAGTGAATCCAGTCGCCCTTACCTGCAATGTATTAAACAAGCTATACAGTAACATGTTACTAGAAGTGATAGGAAAACTGTAATTTGAATTTATATAGCTTACAACTAAAAGAAAGCACAATGATTAATATTTAACGACGTGCATATAAAAAACGCAAACTGAGAATGCTCATTTTTTTTCTTTGCTTGATGAAACAACATTTGAAGGATACAAATGATCCACTTATGGAAGAGTTCTGATGGACACACTGAAAACATGCTGGCTCGAGTAGGTTGGACTTGCCGCTTAGCTTATGCTTTGCTACGATTAGGGGAGACGATTGCCATAACACTTGCAACACTTTTCACTTCACCATCATCCTACAACAACCTTAACTTATGAAACAACAACACATGGTGTTCTTGAACAATGTTAAGGTACTTTGATCAGTATGATATTCAAGTTTCAAAAAAAAAGAGGATTAGGCCAAGAGTAGTATAAATGTTTATAAAGTATAGCTGATCGCCAATCACTGATTTTCCGTTTTCATTTTTTGATTTTTATAGGCGAACTATCGGGATGCTGTTTTATAGCTAAATGCATTTGATGATTGTTCAGCTAGGTTTGGTTCAGTTTATGTTTATTTTTAGAATTAGTTAGGGTCACAGTTGGGAAAAATATTAAACTAATGATTTGTTAATTATGTGTAACAGTGTGGAGTCTGCAAACATGGTTCATACTCAAGTAAGATGACGCTCGAAAAA
>BQNB010118503.1:0-12553 GCA_026074375.1 Tanacetum coccineum | reverse complement strand
TATCTCTTGTGCCCAATAACATGAACAATGCTAATAAAAAAACAAAGATATATGAATAATGTGTCACCCGACTAATAAATTTTTTAAATAAAATAATAAAAATTAGGTGAATTAGCTTACGATATATCTTTAAAAGCACCGCACTTTATTCATGATATATTGAATTAGGATCGTTAATTACAAATCCATCAGTATCAAACAATTTTGACCTAGATGATATCTAATGGTGAATTAGATCGATGTAATGGTATAACTACATCACAAGGTTAAATATGTTGGCGAATAATAATGGAGGATTGCGTGATGAGAGAAAAAACACAGTGGAGAGGATTTTGTTTTTCATCTGTGGATATATGATGTACTCGACAGAGGAGAGTTTTTTTTCTTAATTGTTCACTTTAGCCCAAAATTATTAAACATGAGCAATTAAGTACATGTGTATTTTGTATTTTTTAAACATGGTTTAACAAAAAACGAAAATTTAAGAATTTAGTGTCAAATAAAGAAATATTTAGGTTTTTCTTTTTAAAAAAATAAAAGTAAAAAGAATAAAGAGGAAAATGTTTCTTATTAAGGAAACAATCTTTTTTTCAGAAATACAAAAATCCTCGCTTTACGTTTTCCTTTACTAGATAAAAGATAGATAAAGCTTCATACAACTCCTTCTTGTTTTTTGTTTCTTTCTTTTTCCGTTTATAAAGATCAAACGTACACACAATGTATTGTTCTTGTCTTCATCGATTAATCTAGATCACAAATAAATACATCGTATATTAATTAGTGTTCAGAGTATAAATCTTGATTTTGCTATCAATAAAGCACAGAAACTCGTTGGTGATGTAGATAATCAATCCATAATACTTACAAACTTTCATACCGTAACATTTTTATAGTGTGATTCAAGTAAAAACAATACTGTATATGATTTCAAATAGTTCATGCATGTCCAACTTGTTCATATAAAGTGCTATATGTTAATTATGAGCTATGATCAGAGTACTTATTCTTCTCCTTTTTTTCATTTATTGAAAATGAAAATAGATCAAAATATTTAGGAAAAACATGTTAATCACATAGATTTGCAATTTTGGTGTAAGTGTGAAAATGCAACCAAGATTCGTAGCTAAAAATAAATAAAATATGTAAATCATATCGATATTTGGAATTTAACATTTATCAATACTAACTCACTGAACTATCTACGAAAATACTTTATCGTAGCATATAACAGTTGGTAAGGACGGAACCAGAGACAAAAATAATCGGGTGTGCAATTTTTTTAACCGTAGTATAAAAAGAAAAAAATAACTAAAATAATACGATTTTCAGATAAAATAATTGAGTTAGAAAACAAAGTTCATTATTTATCTATTGATGAAATAAATAAATAATACGAAATAACATTTTATTGATGTCTGGTAACACAACAGGACCTCACAGTTCCGTCCCTAATAGATGGTCAACGACTCTATACCATAACACATACAGGAACACATAAAATGATCCCAAGTCCCAACTTCGCAAGTGAAGTGGATTATGGATATCAGGATAGGGATATGGCCGAAAGAATTTTGGGCTAGAACAAAGATACACAGGTGTGGTTAAAACTGAAGAAAGTCAAATTAAGAGATATGAGTACCAAGGCCCATTTAACAATCACTTGCCCATAGCCCCATAATATTATTTCAGTATTTGCTGAGGTTGTGTTATTTTCATGAGTCATAAACCAAAAATTTTGATATTCATGCACTAATGTTTGTTTTATTATCCATTTACCCGTTCGAAAACAAAATTTAGATATATCTATTTATTGATCCGATAACAATTTCATATTAAAATATAGCAAAGACATTAGAGATGGTTGGAGTCGTCACATCAAATCCAAACTCATTTTTTGTGCATTTTTTTTGCTAGTGTTTTAATCCGATAAATACTTATTAGCGATTTGGCCTTTCACAAAGAGATCAATCAACAAATTTTGTCAATCTCATGCCGTTTCTGAGCTCCGTAGTCTAGAGCATAAACCCAATAGTGCATCTAGCCTTTTATGTATGGAGTGAAGGAGTTTGGGGGTGTGAGGTTACCCACTATAACGAAACGATCTGCAACGACCTACATTTTTCACTTTCATATCAGCTTTCTCTCTCCGGATCACAATCATCCTTTCTTCACAATCATCTGAACATGACTTAACCAAAAAATTAATCACACATGCATGTCGACATCAATTTAAGGTCTTTTACATTAAAAGAAATGCATGTTTCGACTACTAACTAGCAAAGTTTATTATTTTTATATTTTAAGATCATTTTATATTAAAAGTTGTATAATGTCAACGAGCAAATTATACTATTAACAAAAAATACGTAGTATTATTTTCTTTTCCTGGCCTTCATTCTTTTTATTCATACATGTCTATATCACCGGTCATCTCCTTTTACTTTCATATCACTCAACTATAGAAGAAAGGAGTGCTATCAATCTCTCTTCGTATCCAACACCATCATCTGCTCCTTTTAAAAATTTGGATTTCTATTAACCTTTTTTTACTTTCTAAAATTACATCATGTCGTCTTCCAGTAAAGAACTGAAGCACATTCAGATTCCTCTCCAAGAAATATCACTGGCAACTAACAATTTTTCCGAGAAAAATAAAATTGCAGTTGGTGGATTTGGGACGGTGTATCGAGGTGAATCTAATAAACATGGCATCATCGCCGTAAAGCGGTTGGTTACTCGAGAGAATGGGCTAGGTCAAGGAAACCATGAATTTTTAACAGAGATTGAGATGCTTTCATCTTGTGAACATGTAAATATCGTCTCTCTTCACGGGTTTTGTGATGAAGATGGTGAGAAGATACTTGTTTATAAGCTTGAAAGAAATGGGAGTCTCGACAATCATTTAGCTAGCAAAGATCTAGACTGGATCAAACGTATTCAGATTTGCATAGATGCTGCCCGTGGGTTGCAGTACCTTCATGATGATATGGGAACCCAGCATAGAATTCTCCATCGTGATGTCAAAAGTGCAAACATCTTATTGGATGAGAACTTTAATGCCAAAATTTCTGATTTTGGGCTGTCCATAGTAGGCCCTGCAAATGTGCAGTCTACCTTTCTTACTACTACTCCTTGTGGCACGTTTGGATATATTGATCCAGAATACTATACTACATCTCATCTCACACAAAAATCCGATGTATTTTCTTTTGGGGTTGTATTGTTTGAAGTGTTGTGTGGAAGGTTTGCATATGTTCCCAAGTACGAGGATGACCGTCGATTTTTATCTGTTTTGGCTCAAAAACATTACAAAAGGCAAACATTAGAGAAGATCATTCATTCTGATTTACAAAATCAAATAAACGCAGCTTCCCTACATACATTCTCAACCATTGCGTATCAATGTTTCAAGAATGCGAAGGAACGTCCAACAATGAAGGAGGTCGTGAAACAACTAGAGAGAGCTCTTTCAAATCAACTAGTAAGTTGTTAGCGTAATTAGTCCCATGCTTCTTCTTTTTTTAGAGTTAAAAGCCTTTTTTAATTACCTTTTATGTCTACTATTAATGCATGTAGAAATCAAAATTATGCATTTACTTCTTAACAAGTTTTGCCACCTACTATACTGATAATATAACTCTCATCAAGCATATAAATTACTATTACTAAATCCGAATGCCTGGTTTCTAGAATCATTATGTTTGATTGTTGTTTCTCGTAGGCACCAAATGGCATATGGTCTAGTGATGCGGAAGATGGCGACTTTGCGGGATCAGAGTATTATTCTTCAATAAATTGTTTTCATTATTCTTCTTCCCTCAATTTTATTGACAAAAAACAGTTGACTAATTAAAGGAATAATATGGTACCACATATGTTCAAAAATTTACTGTCCATCATTCATTTTTGGTTCTTATATCAACCGATCAAAAGGTAGTTTAATGGATGACATCATGACAATGATATTTGATTGTTCGAAAGAGTTTAGTGTACATAATTTTCTTAAGTTATCTGTTTTTTTGTTTGTGGGGAATTATTTTGAGAAAGATAATATTTAGGGTTTTTGGCTTTAAATAGCCACGTACTTTTCCAAATATACCCATATGGTACGTGTACTAAATTTATTATCCATATGGTAACATAACTTACATTCTTGCAATATGGTACATTATTATCGCCTACTTTAAAACCGGTTACTATTTTTTAGGAAAAAATTTTTTCCTAACTTTTTAAATATTTTTTTTATATTTTCGAAAAAAAGTAAATTTTTTTACAAAATTAAAAAAAAATCGCGACTTTCTTTAGAACGTTAATATGTAAACAAATTACATTTTTTTGTATTTCTTTTAAATTTAAAAAATATTTTTTTTACATTAATATTCGTAAAAATTAAATTTTTACAACTTTTTTAACAAAATTGTACTTTTTAAAATCTTAATTTAAATTTTTTTTTTTGAAATAATCGAGACTTTATTTCTTACGGAATTATTTTTAAAGTTAAGAAAATTTTAAAAAATTAAAACATTTTTACCGTTTTCTTCGAAAAAATAAAAACATTTTTTTTAAATTTTAAAAGTTAAAACAGTTTTTTAAAGTTAAGAAAAATCTAAAATATAAAAAAAAACTAAACGTTTTCCTTTGAAAAAAATAAAAAAATTCAAAATTTTTTTAATGATTTTATACAATTTTACGTTTTAAAAAGTACGAAATATTTTTTAAAAGTTTTACAAAAATATTCTAAATTTAGTACACGTACCATATGGGTACATTTGAGAAGATGATGAATAGTGTTAGGATGCCACGTAAGCGTTTAGCCTGTTAAACAGGTGGAAAATTCAGTTTACGTACCATATTGACACGAAATGCAAAGTTCGTGTATGATATGGGCAATAAATTTAGTACACGTACCATATGGGTACATTTGAGAAAGTATGTGGTTATTTAAAGCCAAAAACCCTAATATATTTAATAGAGTTAATTGCATGAAAGTATATCCTACCAAACAACTTTTATAGATCTCTATAATAATCTTCTTTTTTTCTTGATCAATGTAACATATTTTTGAATTCCAATGTTTTCGTGGTATTTTAAAACCTAATCCAAAAAAATTATATGAATGAATTGGTTTTAAATATATTTTCATTGGTATAATTTTCATCAAATATTATATTACACAAAAAAAAATATTTAAGATTAAATTTAATTTTTTTTTCAAAAAATCAAAACATAACATTCATTTTAGTCTAGGAGTGCATTTCTCTAAACAGTTAGCCTTGTTTAATAAGAAGTATGAGTATATATCTTTTAGATCTCTGTAATTTAATCTTATTAGAGATAGTAAAATCTAACAAATTTTGTTGCAAAAGAAATAAATTAAACAGTATTCATTTTCTAAACAATGGTGAAATTCGTCAACTATGTACTTCATTCATTCGTTCGTTATACTTTATTCGTTTTAGCCTTTTAGGTGTCAAAGGCGCATATGTTTTTGTTAAAGTTATCTACCAATAAAGGTTGCTTCTGTACATACTAATTTTAGATTAACAACCTAACAGGATGATGACATCTTCTGCTTCTCACTCAGCTCCCACTGGTTCTTATCCATTATGGAATTACGATGTATTTATTAGTTCTAGTGAATTAGACACTAGGAAGAATTTTGTGGACCATCTTTATGAAGCTCTTGTACAACAAGGAATCCACACCTACAACGATAAAGGATTTCTGCCGCATGAGATCTCTCCAGCCCTCTTGAAGGCTATCAGTGAATCCCGGATTTCCGTCATTGTATTCTCGAAAAACTATGCTCATTCTTCATGGTGTTTGGATGAACTTGAATACATTATGAAATGCAGGGAAGAAAGAGGGCAACTTGTTATGCCCATATTTTTTTATGTGGAACCCTCACAAGTGAGAAATCAGAGAGGGCCATATGGAGAAGCGTTCCACCAACACGAGTCCAAGGACAGAAACAAAGCTGAATCTTGGCGTAAAGCACTTGCGGATGCAGGTAATCTTACTGGATGGGATGTTATGAACGATGCCAATGGGTAATTTTCTTTCTGTTACTGTATAACGCTTGTTTGTATATGGGGGTTGTGAATCTGTGATTGTGGTAAGACTATTCTCGCATCTACCTTTTATGTCTCACCAATTTTAAGGTTGTTGTCTTAGTGAAATGTCTGTTCTGGGTGAAGTGGAGATTGGGGGTAAGACTATTGTTGCGACTTTTATTATAAGGTTTTTTCTTAAAATTTAGAAAATATGACAGTAACTATTTGGTCTTTGCTATGTAATTGCAATAATCTCTACCAAGTCTGTATAAAAAAAATTAGAAAATTGTTAAGCTTGATGTGAAGAGTTAATTTACAGATTTGAGCGATAGCGAAGTGATGAGTACTTTATGGCATAAATTACTATTCTTTGTGATTGTAAGCTAAGCATGACTTATGCCATGTGCAGACATGAAGCAGAACTCATCAGACAAATAGTTTATGCAATTTCAAATAGACTGCTTGCCTTAATGCCGAGTACCGAAGCAAAGGCTAAAACAAGTGATGATACATCCCTAATCGGAATAGTGCCCCGATTGCAAGATTTAAAATCAGTTCTCGAAATTGGGTCAGGCGGTGTTCGTATAGTTGGAATATGTGGTCTTTGGGGTAGTGGTAAGTCGACTCTTGCAACTTCTCTTTATGAAGAAATAAGTCATGAATTTGAAGGTTGCTGCTTTGTCAAAAATGTTTGTGCTGAATCAAGAATGCATGGTTTGAAAGCGTTACAAGAGAAAATTCTCTCAGATATACTTAGATCCAAAGTGTTATTAACGAGCATCGAACAAGGAACATCCATGATGAAAGGAAGATTATGTCAAAATAGTGTTCTAATTGTCCTTGATGATGTTGGCCACATTGACCACTTAAATAAGTTAGCTGGATCACACGACTGGTTTGGTGACGGGAGTCGAATACTAATTACCACTAGAAACAAAGACTTGGTAATTGCTCACAACGTAAATCATACACATAATGTCAGGATGTTGGATGCTAACGAAGCTATTAAGCTCTTTATCAGGTGCGCATTGGTGGCAGGTAGACCTTTAAAAGGTTTCAAGGAGGTTTCACTAAAGATAGTTTCTAAATTTGGTGGGCATCCATCAGCACTTATAAGTATGGGCTCTTTTCTACAAGGGAAAGACATGAGTGAGTGGATGAGTATATCGGCGAAACTAGAAGGTATTGGAGCTGATGCACTTATTGAAAAGTTTAAAGATGGTGATGATGGAGTAACGAGAAATATTCATTCTTGGTTTGTTACCTCAGGGGGCGGGAGCAAGGATATGGTGACTATTGGAAAATTGGTGAATTAAATGTCGAGTCTCCAAGTGAAAAGTTTGTAAAGGAATATTTTGAACACAGAAGGCTTGTTTTGACCAAAGTAAAAGTGGGTTGCATCATAATAATGTATTTGTAAGCTGTAACAACCTTTTGAAAAGTTAATTAGTCATGATAATTTGTTGGGATTTTCTAACTTGTGCCATTATGGCATAAGTTTTGAAACATTAAACAAATTAAAGTTGCTATATTCATATATTAATTGATATTATGATAAGACTCGGGTTGTATCGGATAGTAGCATCACTTTAAGCGTGTGCAAACTCTTTAAAAAGATAAAGAGAAGAACTAGAGATATTTATTTGACAAATTTGATTGATTCATTTTAAAATAATGGCATGAACTTTATACCGAATGGGATAACCCTTACAATGAAACCCTAATCCTATTATGACTCGATTCCTAATAGACCTTGGACTTAACTTAACAAATAAGATAGATGATATCAGTGGCCCGTTTGGGCCGACCCTCTTCAAGAGCCTGGGGCGTAACACTCCCTACTCCTTCAAAACCACCTTGTCCTCAAGGTGTTATCTAAAAAAAATCTTGATTCCGAAATCTCAAATTGTTATACCCCGGTCGCTGTCAGATGTCCTACCGTCTTTCGCAATTTTTTCTACCACCTTCCGCTGCCGCAGCTCTCCCATCTATTCGCAACACTAAACACTTCACAATTCTTCTCGCGATACACCCACTAGAAAAAACTAACCAAACTCCCGCCATAAACATCTCTACTCTCCAATACCCTAATCACAAACTCCTGGCTTAAATCCAACTTGATTCAAACGATATTCAAATTCACCACCTCCATCCTTGAGTACCGATAACACTCTATCAACTCATCCTCGTCAACCCCACGCGCTTTACCAATATCGAAAACATCGTCTATCGCGCTACTAACCTCATCAACACCAATATCAAAAGGCCCTACCAATGCCACTTCAAGTGGTGTTGCATTTTTTTTTAACGGCGGCAAGACTATTTAGTAAAGAGACAGCGAGTATAAGCTTAGAGGCATAGAGGAAATTACATCGAAGGTAATAACAGATAAAGGATTTGGTCATGCCTATCACTTAACCCCCAACTTATACGTGATTTGAAACGAAGGATTGCTTAGAAGAGAAAGACCCAAAGACGAGTATGAGAAATAATTGAGTAGTCACAATTAACTGCATTTTAGGCAGGAGAGAGTCTGAGATTTAGTTGGATTTAATACGTTTCTGGAAGTTCCTAATAGACTCACATGAGGTGAGACCTCAACTCTCTTCAATGAATGACTTTGATTTGTTGAAACATCGAAAGGAGTAAGCCCACGATAACCATTCCGATTAATGTTTGCCACCAAACTGGAAGAATGTTCTAATGTCCCACCATAAAAGCCACATAGGACCATCAATTTCTATGATCCAACTCACAAGAAAGAAGACATGGTTAACAACAACGAATAAAAAAATAATAGGTTTCACACGTCTTTGCGACAGATAGGAATAAAATAGTGCCAACATCAAACATCTTTCCTATCCAAATTCACATGTTAGGAAGCCTATTTAGCATTAATCTCCGCAAGAAGACATTAACTTTTATTGGAATGCAACGGTTCCAACGACAAGCAGTAGTGTCCACGTCCAAAGTATTAGCATCAATAAAGGAACGCACAGAAGAAACAGAAAACCCAGTCGAGGCGTCAAGGGACCACAACCACGAGTTAGGCTTATCTGAAAGATCAACATTCCCCAACGAAAATAACATAGAGTTAAATTGGCTTAACTCTACGCCTCCTCTTGGAAGACGTCTGAGAACAGCACACCAGTCTACAAGGTGAATTCGATTAGCTACAACACAATCTCAATCATTATCTAACATGTAGACACGAGGGAATTTTGATTTGAGAGTGGATTCACCACACTAGATGTCATCCCAGAAACGAGTAGAGGTACCGTTCCCTAACTTTCGATTACAAAAAGAAATTAGATCTATACCTTTCTTCTTTATCCGCTTTACTGAGGACAAGATAGCACTCCAAGAGTTGTAGCTAGGGGAATAAGAAGACTCGTCATTAATACCTCCGTTGGAACCATATAAGATTTTAATGAGCTGAGCCCAAAGGTCATTGGGATGACATAAGAACCTCCATATCTATTTGAACAAGAGCCCAACGTTTAAATCATAAATACTACCGACACCAAGCCCTCCCAGATTCTTACTAGCTAAACACTTCTTCCATTTAACCCAAGTAATTTTTTTCTCTCTTTCATCACCACCAATAAAGAATTTATTACGCATCGATTCCAACTCCTTTTGAATAGACACAGGCATCATATATATCGACATATAATACGTAGGGAGGTTCTCAAGAATAGACTTAATTAAGGAGAGGCGACCACCAACTGATAACAATCGGGCTTTAAATTCGGATAATTTAGAAGAGAATCTTTGAACAATAGTATTCCAATTAGAAACTCGGGCCATGTTACATCCAATTGGAATGCCAAGGTATTTCAAAGGGAGCTTAGCAGCCCCACATCCAATAACCTTGGCCATATTAGCAACATTCTCATGAGAAACATAAACGCCAAGAACATTACATTTATTAATGTTTATTTTGAGGCCAGAAACTAAGTAGAAGCAGCGAAGCATGCAAAGCAGATTATGAATGTTGGCCTGGGACCATTCTCCGATAAATAAAACGTCATCCACATATATAAGGTGGGAAATAGTCATGTTACCTTGCCTAATTAAAGCTCCTTTGAACAATCTCATATCTATGGCCTTACAAGTCAACACATATAGACCTTTCATTGCTAGAATGAAAAGGAAAGGAGATAATGGATCTCCTTGGTGTAAGCCCATGTATAACTCGAATTCGGACGTAGGCGACCCATTAACTAGAATTGAAGAACGAGCGTTGCATAGGAAGCCCTGAATCCAAGATCGCCACTTTAAACCAAAGCCAAGCTTTTCCAAAACCAAATCAAAATAATCCCATCGCAAAGAATCAAAAGTTTTTTCGAAATCAACTTTAAAAACCATAAGCTCTTTCTTCTATTTACGATACCACACCATAACTTCATTCAAGATCAACGGGACATCTAGAATATTCCTTCCTTTGATAAAAGCCGATTGTTCTGGGCTAACACAACTCCCGATGACCATGCTGAGTCTATTAGCGAGAATTTTTCCAATGATTTTATATTGGCATCCTATAAGGCTGATAGGACGGAAATCAGAAACAAATTTAGCATTAGTAACTTTAGGAATTAGAGCAATAAAAGACGAGTTGCACCTTTAGGGAAACTCCCAGAAAGGAAGAACTCACGCACCAAATTGGCAACATCAAATTCTAAGATATCCCAGAAATATTCAACTGCTTTTTCTTGGATTATAAGATTTGGGTCTTCACTTTGCAAAGATAGAAGGGTATCTTCATTAGCATCTAAGGGCCCTTTAACCATAGGTGGAGCTTCTTTACTTGGCCATTATAGAATGATATCTACTTTCTCTTTAATGTTCAGCTCTTTCCCTACAATTGCCTCAAAACAAGCCTCCGTTATACAGGCACGGAAGAAGGCTTTTCCTAAAGTTATAGGATTTGAACTCAACAGTTCCTAAAGTTATAGGTCCGTGAAGAGTGCTTTTGTTGCACGGGCTAATGAAAAAGCTTCGCCTAAAGTTGTGGGGTTTGATCTTAAGAGTGCACATTGTAGAGCCAGTTTAAGTCCAGAGATATAAAATGATTTAAGTAAGTTTACAGAGATCCCCGTTACTCGATTTGTAAGTATCACAAACTTACTCTAATATTCGGCCACCGTACCCATTTGCAAGAGCTTAGATAGTGCGTCTTTCGCATCCCGATCGCTGCCCGATGCCATGAATAGTAACTCAAAAAACAGCAATATTTTTACTGATGAACAATACATGTGAATAGTGCTCTGATGAACAGTACCGTGAATAGTAATCGATGAACAGTACCCCATGAATAGTGATTGGTGAATGGTAACTTTTTTTTACTTTTTTGGGACCCTAAATTGAAAACCCTCTCAACGAGAGCTCTCAATGAAAGCACCAATTGATACGACCCTGTTAGGGGTGGTATCGGAAAGTAACACCACTTCAAGCGTGTGCAAGCTCTTTAAGAAGATAGAGAGAAGAATTAGAGATATTTATTGACAAACTTGATTGATTCATTAAAATAATGGCACGGTATTTATACCGAATGGGATAACCCTTACAATGAAACCCTAACCCTATTATGACTTGATTCCTAATGGACCTTGGACTTGACTTAACAAATAAGATAGATAATATCAGTGGCCCATTTGGGCCGACCCTCTTCAAGAGTCCAGGGCGTAACATATTATTAGTTTCCTAAATTTGTAATGTTACCAAATATGTTATGGTTTTACATAGAAATGAAGTTATTTAAGAGAACAAAAGGGGTTGAATTAATGCTTTAAACTTGTGACACCATGACACAAGTTAGAAAAACCCTATTTTGTTTTATTGGTGATTGTTTATGCATATGTTACTGTTAGTGCAAATATTACGATATTTAATCTACACAGTCTCGTTTGTTTTATTGATGACAAGCACGTAACTTGTAATACATAACGTAAAATGTGCAAGTTACTCGTAATCATATTTTGTCTCAATATCATCAACACATCTCCGGGTCTTGATTCCTCGTATGTTACAACACAGGTTCATATATGTTTGTTATGTTGTATTATGATCAAACCTCATTTCACATTTTGCATTTGCGAGTATTTTTATACAAACATTTTAGAAAGTATACAATAGTTAACTTGCTCACTTTAGTTTGTAAAATATAAAACGTTAACTAGGAAAAAATAAAATAGAAAATGATTTTTACATCATGCATTACATCATCTAAGTCTTAAAAAATCTCTCAAATATTACAAAAGATTTTTTAGCTTGGTGAACAGTAGCCGGTTCCATTGGAGTGTCGCCGGTTCCCTTTGATCTACAAAGCCAGTTCCATTGTGAACAGTAGCCGGTTCCATCAACTTTTGCCTATAAATAGAGGAGCCTTTCCAATCCATTTTTGATGACTAAAAACAAACTTTTTCCATCATTTTACATACACTGAGATCTGTAGAAAATGCATCCATAAATCACCATGATCATAATGCTTCAACTCT
>BQNB010118502.1:0-20979 GCA_026074375.1 Tanacetum coccineum | reverse complement strand
CTCCAAAGGCAACATATCCTCCATCTATCTCTTCATAGTTTGTAAAATAGGACATGTTCCTTGTCATGTGCCTTGAGCAACCACTACCAATGACTCTTTGATCCTATAAATCTTGTTGTGGATTGCCTTGCACATAAGGTAAGAAATCTAGTCTCTTTTAGGGTCCCAAGCCATCACTGACTTGGATCTGCCTTGTGCATTAATATAATCAAACATTTTTAGCATGGTTGATGCACTATTGTGTTTAGAAACATGGTCTATAACTTTAGTCTTTGGTTTCCAAACCCAATAAGCTAAGGCCTTAACAGCATTAACATTATTTTCCTTAACAGCATTAAGTATTGCTTTTGGCCTAGCAGTATTAACCTAGTTTCCCTTAACAACATTAAGTATTGCTTTTGGCCTAGCAGTATTAACCTTTTGATTGAAATTTCTATTTTTAGATGTTGTTTTGTTGTTAATGGGCCTTCTAACAGTTGAATATGCTTTATTAAAAACATTTGTCATTGGTCTTGCACTATTCATTGCTGTTTTGGGTTGAGCAGTATTAACTGGTCTAGCAGTAGTAAGTGATACTAGGCCTGACCTCATTAATACTGCTTTTGGAACCATGTTCCTTTTAGGACTGGGGTGAGTCATTCTAGAAAAATTCTAGTGATTCACCCTTTGAGTATAGTTCCATACTGGTTTTACCATCTTTTTATTATTAAACTGTCTCTGATGGTTATCACAATCATACTGCAGGTGATCAAAACTTCCACACATATAGCAAGCTTTGTTAAACATCTCAAAATTACTTCCTAATCTTTAAGACATCTGTTAGCCTTAAAATATGTCGGCTAATACAGAATTACATTAGTTTACATTAGTCGGACATGCAGGGACTAGAAATGTCAAGTATAGTAAGTAGATCGTGTCCTGGGCTATATATATCCCCTCCATACTTCCATGGAGGGGTGAGGATAAACATTTTTCTCATAAGTGTGTGTTGTTTCTCTCTCTAGAAAACACATACACACTCTTTCCTTTCTCTCTCTAATAAAATGGCTTACTTTCATTTCTATCCTCCCCGACCTCCGGATCGTCTTTTGTTAGTGAAATCTTATTGTTAACAATTGGCATCAGAGCCTAGGAGCATATCGTGATCATTATTTGCTGAATCAGATGTGTTCATGGTATTTTTTTGGTAAGATTTCCTTAAAATTTCCTTAAACAGTGTCATGTTTCGCTTGGCACATTTCAACATATTTCGCTTGAGAAACAGAACTGCATATTTCGCTTGAAATCTACACATTTCGCTTGGTTTAAGGAAATTACACATTTCGCTTAGTTTAAGAAACATATTTCGCTTGAGAAAAAATTGCACATTTCGCTTGACAGGAAATTGCACATTTCGCTTGAACTCTTCCAACATGTTTCGCTTGAAGAAATTTTGGCAGCAGTTTGTTTCATAAATATTACTTATTTCGCTCGGAATGTGACTTGACCTGCATATTTCGCTTAATAATACATATTTCGCTCCAAAATACATATTTCGCTCCAAAATACATATTTCGCTCCATTCAAGAACTTACATGACTTACCACCTAGTCATGGAGGTACCATGACCGTGACACATGAGGCACCTGTGTCACGACTCTTTCTTTCGCGTTGAGAGTGATTTTTCACGCGGCGTCCCTTTTCATGTTACCAGATTATATTTCATGATTGGCCCTTATTATTCAGCGTATGGGTGCATCCTAGTTTACATGTTTACACGTTCATGGTGATTGGTTGGTGTGTGCTCTACATCCCATCACATTGGAGCTGATCCCAACCACCCATATTTTATAAGAAGCACCCCCTCTTATAAAATGTTGAGGCATCCCTCTATTATATGCATGTATTTACGACATTAATATTGATGACATGTATGTTAATAAGCTACGGGCATTCCTTATTATTTATGTTTATACTATCCATGATATTTCATGACATCTTTACTTCGTATTACCATGCTTTACATGTTTATTTCCTATTCTTCATGACGCATTCTCCAGGTTTCCTCATGACACTTTTGATCTTTCCGCTACTTTGTATTTACTATCCAGGATTCATACTTATTAATTACATTGTTATTATATCCGTTCACTGAGCGTTATGCTCAGCCGTATTTTTCTTTCTCTTTTCTTAAAACGGCAGGTATCATAGATGGAGAATTGGCATGATGAGAGAGTGTGTGCTTAGGAAGTGACCTATTTAGTTTCCTTTCTTTATATCGCAGACACTTTGATGTGCTATACTATCTTGGACACATGTTTCGTCCTTTAGACTTCTTTTACGTTATTCATGTTGATCTCATAATTGGGAGCCGATGTTTGATTCTGGCTTTCCACCTTGTCCTATGTTATCATTTATGACTTTATGCCTTTATTATGCTTTGATATGACACCATGATTATGACGTTTCGGCCTCCTTTCCGGAGTGGGTCGTTACAATTATGGTATCAGAGCTAAAGGTTTCGACCTGTAGGCTCTAAAACTTGACCTGTGAGGATTGGGTAGACATTAGGTTCCTTCAGAATCGACGTTTATCTTCTGTCGCGTTTTGACCTTTTAACCGTTTAATCATTAAACCCTTTTTGCAAATGTCAGATGGTGAACACTCGTACCGATGCTGAACTCGCTGCGGCCGTTCAGGCAGCCGTGGATGCCATGCTCCCACAGATTCGCGAGCAGGTTCGCGAAGAATACCGCGCTGGTGCTTCGGGTAGTAATCCTCCACCAGCCACTATTCATACTTGGCTTGAGCGCTTCAATAAACAGAAACCCCATTCGTTCGAGAAGGCAGTAGCCCCTGTTGATGCTGAGAATTGGATCTCCCATATGGAGAAGATCTTCGACGTGATGGATTGTAATGATGCTTTTAAGACCAGATTGGCTGTGTATAAGTTTGAGGGTGACGCGTTAGCTTGGTGGAAGCTTATAGCAGGCCAAGAGGAGATTGTGGGTCCCTTACTTTGACTTGGGCAGCTTTCAAGAGCGTGTTTCTAATCATCAGTTTTCCCTCGAGCCGAACAAGAGCGCTTGAAGAGAGAGTACCATTCCATCCGCCAAAGGGCGAGTGAAAATAGTACTGAGTACATGCAGCGTTTCCTCCGCCTAGCTGGTTTTCTTGGACAGGCTGCTGGTACTGCAGAAGAGCAAGCGAAGAACTTTCGTTGGGGTCTTCATAAGTCAATCCTCGACCATGTCATGTGTATACAGTTTACGGATGTTGCTCAGGTTGCGGATGCTGCACGCAACTTTAAAAAATCCTCGTGGACAGGGATGACTATGATAGGTCTGAACGTTCAGACAAGAGGCATAAGAGTGGAGACCGATATCAGTCGGCCACTCAACAGATTAGTTACCGGGGTCATGATCAGAAAAATGACCGTCAAGGGTCTGACAGGCAGGGCGGTGGTGGTAACTACCGTAACAACAATAACAACAACTACTCTCGTGACAACAACAGGTCAAATCTTAATCGTTATCGTCTTTATCTGTTATATGATATGAATCTAACATCGCGTCATGGTAACATGAATTCACCTGGTGCTAACGCGACCAAAGGAACAACGAGGTCAGCAATCCCAACCCGATCTACCAACTCTGGTAAATCATTTGAAAATAACAAGTTTATATCTAATGTCCTCAAGGTTCATGTCTCATATCTAACAAGAATCAGGTCCCCAGCAGTCCAGGGTACCCTCTAAGGTTGTTTACCACCCTGTTTGCAACACAAGTGGACGTAGACACCCAGAGAGAGGTGTCCGTCGTGCCTGCTGGTACTTGCTTTAAAATGTGGCCAGGCTCTGTCATCTTCAGCGACTGCAAGAAAGACACTGGTGCTAGTTCGTCTGGTCATGCTGACAAGAAGCCAGACGCATCAGGCCGTGTCTTTGCACTTACTCAGGATCAGGCCGCCAATACTTCAGGTACCATCACTGGTGCATTATTTATATTCGGACGTGCAGTGTTTGTTTTATTTGATACGGGTGCGACACATTCTGTGATATCTACCAAGTTTGCCTCATGTTTTACTATGACACCTATATTACTTGATCATGTATTATGTATATCCACGCCCATGAAAGACTCCGCACGTATTACCCATGTATATAGAGATCTTCCTCTACAGTTTGATGACAAGATTCGTTCAGTTAATGCACTTCCCTTGGATATGTGTGAATTTGACATAATTCTGGGTATAGACTGGTTAGCAGCACACCGTGCTACGATTGACTGTCATTCCCGTCGTGTTATATTCGGCGATATTCATGCTCCTGAATTTATTTATCATGGTTCCTTACCGGGAAAATCTATGAAGATCATTTCCGCTTTAAAAGCACGTACCTTACTATCGCATGGCTGTGAAGGTTTTCTGGCTACCATTCATGACACGACTTCTGACGTTTCTTCTATTCATGATCAGCCGATTGTTTCCGAATTTCAGGACGTATTTCTGGAAGAACTTCCAGGAATACCTCCTATTCGCGATGTTGAGTTTAACATTGAGCTTATTCCCGGAGCTGAGCCTATCTCCAAAGCTCCTTATCGCATGGCACCGATTGAGTTAAAAGAGTTGAAGGATCAGTTACAGGAGTTGTTGGAGCGAGGTTTTATTCGCCCGAGTGTATCGCCATGGGGTGCACCGGTTCTGTAGCATGAGATTATGTATCGACTACCGTGAATTGAACAAGATCACCATTCGTAATCGTTATCCCCTCCCACGTATCGATGATTTATTTGATCAGCTTCAGGACGCTAAATATTTTTCCAAGATTGATTTACGATCAGGTTACCATCAGTTGTGAGTGAAAGAGCAGGACATTTCCAAGACTGCTTTTCGCACACGTTATGGTCATTATGAATTCTTGGTTATGCCTTTTGGTCTCACGAATGCTCCAGCTGTATTTATGGACTTGATGAACCGAGTTTTTCATGAATTCTTGGACAAGTTCGTCATCGTGTTCATTGATGATATTCTGGTCTTCTCTAAGTCTAAAGAAGAACACGAGGCGCATCTCCGCACTGTCCTACAGATTTTACGACAGGAGAAATTATATGCCAAGTTTTCCAAGTGCGAATTTTGGTTGAGTAAGGTGGCATTTCTGGATCACATTGTTTCAGCAGAAGGAATTACTATGGATCCGGCGAATGTTGAGGCTATCACCAAATGGCCAAGACCGACGTCCGTGACCGAAGTACGGAGTTTTCTTGGATTAGAGGGTTTCTCACGATTAGCCTTACCCTTAACTAAGCTTATGCGAAAGGGCGAGAAGTTTGTATGGAACGAAGAGCAAGAAAAGAGCTTTGAAGAACTTAAGCAGCCTTTGGTTTCTGCGCCTATTCTTACTCTCCCATCTGGTTCAGGTGGATTTCAGATTTACAGTGATGCTTCTAAGAAAGGTCTTTACGTGATGCTCTAAGAAGGGTCTTGGGAGTAGTACTCATTCAGCACATGGGAAAGTGATTGCCTATGCCTCACTACAACTAAAGCCTATAGGTGAACTATCCTACTCAGATCTGGATTAGCAGCCGTTGTCTTCCGCTCACAAAATTTGGAGACCCTATCTTTATGTTCGAATCAAGTGATATTTTTAACCGATCAATAAGAAGTCCCGCGCGTCCACCCCCGAACTCACTACTCAATTAACAGTCCAGAAGACCGCTGATCCGCGCTTCCGCCTCCCAATTACCTTCTAAGAGTCCTACCTTCTCTTAACTTTAAATCCAGAATAATTCCCGACATCACCGAGACCCCAACTCCTATACAAATATATTTTCACTCAGCGAGAAGTGAATATGAGACAGAGACTTGGTTGGAGTTACTAAGGATGAAGACACCAACATTCCAGTACCATCCGGAAAAAGCGAAGTAGTGGGCTGGATGCTTTGAGTAGGAAGTCGGGAAATGATAGCTGGCATCAATGGTGGAAGAATAGATTATTTGTGACCTTGAGCGTATTGGAAATGAGTTATTGTGTTTTCGGTTAGACAGAATGGTTTCCTGTGCTATCTGAGGGTTTGCGCCTAAACCAAATTCCAGATTAAGGCAGCTCAGAAGGATGACTGTTGAAATTCTTGGCAAGATTATTTCAAATATTGATAACAGACATAAATATAGGTTTTCGTGTTGATGACGATGCATTTTATGGCAGGGTACTAAACTTTTTCGTCACCGAAGGATCCTAACACTTCGAGAAGCCTTGAATGAATGAGGCCCATAGTTTTCTACCATTACAATCCATCCAGGTTCGACGAAGAAGTATCAGAATCACGATCCTCAAGCAACATTTTGGTGGAGTGGTATGAAGCCGATTGTGCTACATTGTGTCAAAGTGTTTAACATGTTCACAGGGTTAATATTGTAACACCAACGTACAAGTGGGCTATTGCAACCGTAGAGTATTCCTGTTTGGAATTGGGACGAAAAATCCATGGATTTTGTTTACCCCCCTGGTTACCACGAGACTCAGAGGAAGCACGATTCAAATTGGGTTGTCGTAGATCGCTTGACTACATCGCACATTTCTTTCCTATCCGTAAGGATTACCACCCGTAAGTAACTTAGCAGAAATATTCCAACAAGAATTGTTCGATACACGGTACTCCATCAGCGATCGTGTCAGATAGAGATCCACTTTTCACGTCTCGATTCTGGGAAAGGTTTACGAGAAAGCTTGGGGAACCATAAGTCCTCAAGTTTAGTACAGAGCTTTTCATACCTTAGACCTGACGGACAATCGGAGCGTACGATTCAACATTAAGAGGATATGTTACGTTCCATGTCATTAGAATGTTCAGGAAATTGGAATGACTATATATCTAGTTGAGTTTAGCCAACAATTACTGTGGCATGCGAGCATTAAAAGCGCTCCTTCTAGATGTTGTATGGTAGGAAATGTCTGCGCCTATTTTGTTGGGATCATGTCCGGTGAACGTATTTCTTGATGGTCCGGTGATGATTGAGGTGACTAATGCAAAGGGTCGCCGGTCAGCCAGGGAAAAGCTTTAAGGAAGCTCAGACTCGTCAGAAGAGTTACGCCGACAGGCATCGCAAGCGTTAGGAGTTCCAGCCGGTGAACAATTGTTTTCAATGAAAGTATCACCTTAATACGATGGAGACCAGCGTTTTGGTATCAAGTGCAAGCTTATAGAGTCCTCTTACATAGGACCGGTGGTTTGAGATTCTTGATCGCGATGGTGAGGTTTTCTTATTCGCTTGGCGTTACCTCCTCAGCTATCTCATTATCACAATGTATTTCACGATCATTACTCGAGGTTCACAAGTACATCCTCTTCACGTGTCTCTTATCCATTCGATAGATCCGTTAGGTATTTATCTTACCCGGAAGAGCCTGATTCGATTCTAGAACCCGTCAGACAGAGTCATGAGGTAACAAGACTGATCCCTTTTGTTCAAAATCCTTTGGGCGGATCATCCGAGCGGGAAGCTCTTGGTAGAACGAGGAGTCTATACGGACTATCTTATCCTCAATTTTCTTTCATGATCTGGTATGTTCCTTTTTCATCGTGATCATGGTTTCTAATTCGAGACGAATTATCTTTAGGGGAAGAGTTTTAAAAAACCAAAAAATCCTCAATAAGAGAAAATGACCCTAATGGCCCCTAATGAAAGAAAAATGCATAAAAGCTAAATAAATTCATTTTAATGCTATAAATTATGAAAAGCCAACAGAGTACCTATTATGAAATTTATGTAAGAAATAAATACGTTATGTAATACAAGAAAAAATAAATACTTAAGAATATATATTAAGTATGCCAATTTAATACATTAATATATAATTATGTATTATAATTAATAATTAAAGTAAATAAGTAAAGATAAATGCAAAATAAACATGATAAACTATAAAATCTGTATTATACTTTTTAAAACCTTAAAAATCTCGGCCATATTATAGAAAATGGGTTCCTTATAATTATCTTATCTTAGTTTGCAAAACCAAAAAAAAAAACACTTAGTCGGCACAAAGAAAAAAAATCAAGAGATGGAGGCATCCCAAATTTTCTCCAGCTTTAACGAATTTATAAAGGTTTATTGAAGTGTCAGTTATTTTGTAAAAAAAGTGAGTTAAAGAATGTGTAGGCTGGCATGTCGGTCTTTTTCTTAAAGAGCCACTTGCTACCAACGGTTTTGCCATTAGGAGGAAGTTCAACCAAGATCCAAACTTCGTTGTCTTTCATGGATTGCATTTCCACATTCATAGCTGTAAGCCATTTATCAGACTCAGGGTCTAACAATGCAGCTTTATAGTTAGCGGGTTCACCGAGATCCCCTAACTCATGTTCCTCAGCATCGATGTATAAACACATACGATCTGTGGGACGTCGTGTCCTTGTGGACCTACGAATGGGAATGATATCACTTTGAGGTTCATCCATTTCTAGATCATCCTCTTCATGATTTAAGCTAGTGTCTATAGAAGGATGCGTATCTTCTTCTTGAATAATTTCAAGATCCTCTAGACTCCCACTTGCTTCTTGATTTATAAGACTATTCTCTAGGAATTCAGCATTCCGAGCAACAAGGACTTTGTTCTCGGGTGGGTAGTAGAAAGAATAACCCATTGTTTCCTTTGGGTATCCTATGAAGATACACTTAATAGACCTGGGTTCTAACTTGTCAGGCTTGGTAAGAGTATCTCGCTTAACAAGTGCCTCACAACCCCAGACTTTTAAGTAAGACAGCTTAGGGGCTTGCCCATGCCATACTTCGTATGGTGTCTTTTCAACCTTCTTAGTTGGAACCATATTGAGAATGCATTGTTTCACTCATCATAGATCAAACCATATCTAGTAGGGTTCTGTTTCTCCTCTCTGACACACCATTGTGTTGTGGAGTGTAAGGAGGAGTACGATGGGCGATAATCCCATGATCCTTGAGATGATCCAAAAACTCTTGACTCATATATTCGCCCCCACGATCAGAACGTAGCGATTTTATGGTCTTGCCGAGTTGATTTTCTACTTCCTTTTGAAAAACCTTGAAGGTTTCAAACACTTCATGTTTATGTTTCAACAAGTAAACATAACCATAACGACTAAAGTCGTCAGTGAAAGTGACGAAGTAGTTTGCTCCTTGCCTTGAAGTGATCTTAAATGGGCCACATACATCGGTGTGTATTAGTCCAAGTAAGTCTTTGGCCCTTTCCACTTGATGTGTGTAAGGTTTCCTTGCCATCTTCCCAGACATACAAGGAACGCATTTTTCAAAAGCCCTAAGGTCAGTTGAATTGAGAAGTCCATCGTGTTGCAACTTTTCAATGCGTTTCTTGCTAATATGTCCAAGACGACAATGCCACAAGAGAGCAGAGTCCAAGTCTAGCTTGGCTCTTTTGTTGCTTACAGTATATATAGAACTTTCATTTGCATAAGAATTAGACAAATCAATTTCAAAAATACCATCCCTTGGGATAGCACTAAAATAAACCATGTTATTCCTAGAAACTTGAATTGTATTATTCACGAAGCGGTTAATAAAACCATCTTCGTACAAACGGGAAACTGAAATTACTCCTCTAGTAATAGAAGGAGCATAATGACAATTGTTCAATACAATAACTAATCCGCTAGGGAGAGATAAATCAAAGTTGCCAATTGCTTCCACAGCTTCACGTTGACCATTGCCCATGTACAAGCTAAGAGCCCTCGGCTTCAGTTTCCTACTTGCCCTTAGACCCTGCGTTGTATTATAAATATGAGTACCACAACCAGTGTCATAGATCCATGATCTGTTAAGGAAAGTATTGAGTTCTATAACGAAGATACCTGAACCACTACCAGCTCTAGAGGTTGCGTTCCTTTTCTTCTTTAGCAACTCGTCTAAGTACTGAGGAGAGTTCCTCTTCTAATGTCCTGTCTCACCATACTCATGATAGATTGAGTCCTTTGCGGGATCTTCCCTCTTGGGTGGAGGGTGAATCTTGGGCTTGGGAGCATAAGTGTGCTTATTTTTCCCATTCCCTTGATTTTGTCCCCTGGCAGCCTTTTGGGTTTGCGGTTTGTTGTGCTTTTTACCTTTCTGGACTTTAAGATTAAACCTTAAAAAACATCCACCACCCTTCTTACATTTGTGTTTTTTTAATTAAAACACACTTTCACCCTTATTTTTAAAAATCACATACCGCAAAAACCGTAAAACTTTAAGATTTATAAATTACACCATCGTGACGAGCATTTAATTATCTTTAAATAGAGGGGCACTTTCATATACTTTCGACAAACTTTTTTTTTTGTTTTTTGTATTTTTTTTGTTTATTCTCGTGCAGTATTTTGTTTGATATATCACTTGTGATATTACACTAATCTGTAAGTTAGAACACTTCACATGCTTTCGTAAAACGGGTATAAATATTTGTGTGGAACTCCAACTGATTCATCGTTTTTGGCATTTAAAAGTACATATCCTTAGCTTTCTAACCATTTATCATACATAATTTTTGGACCTCCAAATCAAAATAGTTTATTTATAGAAGTTGATGAATATCGAAGAATTTTATTTTTTATCATCAAACCCGCTTGAAGTATCACATGTGATATAACATATTTGTACGTTCGAACACTCAACATGATGTCATGAAATGAGCATAAGTATTTGTGTAAAACATTAAATGATTGATCATGTTTGACATAAAAATAAACATCTTTACCATTCTAACCATATATCAAACATAATTTGTGAAAATTAAATTAAAACACTATAAAAACTATGTTTTAACCCTTTTAATCCTACTAACAGTATAATATCACAAGTGATAAATAACATTGATTACATGTTAAGATTTTCAAAAATAATCACAATTAGTGTCACATTATATTGCTTTATCACATGTGATATTAATTATATGTGAAATACCATAACTAATGTCACATTATATTACTTTATCACATGAGATTTTATTATATATTTATTTATCACCGGTGATACTACAATGTCAGGGGTAATAATTGTTAAGCTACGAGTGAATCTTAGTTTATAAAGGTATTGGTATAGGTTTTAGTGGTTAGGGTTTTAGGGGTTTTGGTATATAGTTTAGTGGTTAGGGGTTTAAGGTTTAGGGTATAAATTTTAAAGTTTATGTATATATATCACTTGTGATATTACACCTAGTGGTTAGAGGTTTAGGTTTTTGGTATAGGGTAGTCGTCAGGGGTTTAGTGTTTTTGGTATAGATTTTAAAGTTTATGTATATACCACTTGTGATATTATACCTAGTGTTTATGGATTTAGGGTTTTTGCATAGGGTTTAGTGGTTAGGGGTTTAGGGTTTAGGTATAAGGATTAGTGGTTAGGGAGGAGGGTTGAAGGTTTTTGGCACAGGGTTTAGTGGTTAGAGGTTTAGGGTTTTGGTATATGGTTTAGTGGTTAGGTGTTTAGGGTTTATGGTATAGGGTTTAGTGGTTAAGGGTTTAGGTTTTGGGTATAAAATTTAGGTTAGGTGTTTAGGTTTTTTGGTATAGGGTTTAGTGGTTAAGGGCTTAGGTTTTTAGGATAAGGTTTAGTATATATCACTTGTGATATTATACCTAGTGGTTAGGGGTTAGGATTTTTAGTATAGGGTTTATGGTTTTTGATATAGATTTTAAAGTTTATGTATATATCACTTGTGATATTAGACCTAGTGGTTAGGTATTTAGGGTTTTTAGTATAGGTTTAATGGTTAGCGGTTTAGGATTTTTAGTATATATTTTAAAGTTAATGTATATATCAGTTGTGATATTATACCTAGTGGTTAGGGATTTATAGTTTAATGGTTAGGGGTTTAGGGTTTTTGGTATAGATTTTAAAGTTTTATGTATATGTTATTTGTGATATTATACCTAGTGGTTAGGGGTTTAGGGTTTTTGCTATAGGTTTTAGTGGTTATAGAGGAGGTTTATGGTTTATGGTATAAGGTTTAGCGGTTATGTGTTTAGGATTTTGGTATAGGGTTTAATGGTTAGGTGTTTAGGCTTTAATGGTTACGGGTTTGGGGTTTTTGGTATAGAGTTTAGTGGTTAGGGGTTTAGTGTTTTTGGTATAGAGTTTAGTGGTTAGGGGTTTAGGGTTTTTGGTATAGGTTTTAAATTTTATTTATACATCACTTGTGAATTATACCTAGTGGTTAGGGGTTTAAGGTTTTTGGTATAAGGTTTAGTAGTTAGGGGTTTAGGGTTTCCGATATAGATTTTAGAATTTATGTATATATCATTTATGATATTATATCTAGTGGTTAGGAGTTTAGGAGTTTAGGGTTGTTGGTATAGAGTTTAGTGGTTAGAGGATTAGGATTTTTGGTATAAGGTTTAGTGGTTAGTGGTTTAGGGTTTAGTGGTTAGGTGTTTAGAGTTTTTGGTAAGGTTTAGTGGTTTATGTATACATCATTTATGATTATTATTCCTAGTTTGTTTTTTAAGGGGTTTTTAGGGTTTTGGGTATGAGCTTTAGTGTTTATGGGTTTATGGTTTTTGGTATAGGTTTTAAATTTTATGTATACATTACTTGTGATATTATACCTAGTGGTTAGGGGTTTAAGGTTTTAGATATATGGTTTAATGGTTAAGGGTTTAAGGTTTTTGGTATATATTTTAAAGTTTATGTATATATCACTTGTGATATTATACCTAGTGGTTAGGGGTTTATGATTTTTGGTATAGGGTTTAGTGGTTAGGGGTTTAGAGTTTTTGGTATAGATTTTAGAATTTATGTATATATCACTTGTGATATTCTATCTAGTGGTTAGGAGTTTAGAGTTTTTGGTATAGAGCTTAGTGGTTAGGGGTTTAGGGTTTTTGGTATATATTTTGAAGTTTATGTATATATATCATTGTGATATTATACCAAATGGTTAGAGGTTTAGGGTTTTGGTATAAGGTTTAGTGGTTAGGGGTTTAGGGTTTTTGGTATAGGGTTTATTGGTTAGGGATTTAGGGTTTTTGATATAGGGTTTAGTGGTTAGGGAGAGGGGTTTAGGGTTTTTGGAATCGTGTTTAGCGGTTAGTGGGTTAGGGTTTTGGTATAGCGTTTAGTGGTTAGTTGTTTAAGGTTTTTGGTATAGGGTTTAGTGGTTAGGGGTTTAGGATTTTTGGTATAGGTTTTAAAGTTTATGTATACATCACTTGTGATATTATATGTAGTGGTTAAGGGTTTAACGTTTTTTGTATAGGGTTTACTGGTTAGGGGTTTAGTTTTGGTATAGATTTTAACGTTTTATGTATACTTCACTTGTGTATTATTTACTAGTGCTGTTGTGGTTTAGAGTTTTTGGTATATGTTTTAGTGGTTAGGGGTTTAGGGTTTTGGTATAGATTTTAAAGTTCTATGTATATATCACTTCATGTTATTATACTTGTGTTAGGGGTTTAGGGTTTTTGTTATAGATTTTAAGTTTATGTACCATGTCACTTTATTGATAATTATACCTAGTGGTTAAGGGTTTAGGGTTTAGTGGTTAGGGGTTTTAAGGTTTTTGGTATAATATCAATGATAGATATTCATTCTTGAAACAGAAGCAACCGATTGTTAACTGCCAAAAACGTCTCAAAACGGCCAAATACGTCTGAACAGAACGAAAACGCGCGAAAGCTGGCGAAAAGGCACGAAAGCTTAAGAAAACGCGCGAAAGCGGACGGAAACGCGCGAATGCGGACGAAAGCATGCAAAAAAGTAAGAAAACGTGTGAAAACGTAAGAAAATGTCTCAAAAACGATCGGAGAAGTTGTGAAACGAAGAAACGTGTGAAACGAAAAGAAGAATAACGTAAGAATCGTCGAGAACATAAGAAAACGTGCAGAGAACGTCTTAAATCAGACAAACGGGCGAGGAAAACAGACGAAAAACGCGGGCGAAAAAACTCACGAAAACGCGCGAAAGCCGACGAAAACGCCCAAATGCGGACGAAAGCGTAAGAAAATGTCTAAAAACGGACGAAAACGTGTGAAATCGAAAGAAAACGTGCGAAAGCGGACGGAAACAGAAGAAAAAGTGTGAAAACAGACGAAAACGTGTGAAAACGGACGAAAACGTAAGAAATCGTGCGAGAACATAAAAAAACGTGCGAGAACGTCTAAAAGAAAGAAAACGTGCGAAAATAGACGAAAACACGTGAAAGCGTACGAAAACGTGCGAAAGCAGACGAAAACGTATGAAAACGTTCAAAAACGTATAAGAACGTAAAAAACGTAAAAAAATGTACAAAAACGTAAAAAAACATAAAAACGTAAGAAACGTAAAAACGTAAAAAAAAACATACAAAATGTCAAAAATGTTAATTAATTGTAATTTGGGCAAGATTTGTCAACTCTACAAATAATGAGAGAGTGGTTTGTGTGAGTTTTAGTAAATTTACAATTTTGGTCCCTCCTTGTTTTTTTAAATCTTAAATCTTGTCTTTTTAATCTAAATGGGAGAAACTAGTATGCAAAATAACCCACCTCGCAAAAGAATTCATCAAGTTCCCTACTATTTTTATTTCTCTAAATTTCTATTATCATTGATTTCATTTCGTTGATTTCTCTTGCCAAATATTTAAAATTCAAATGCTTTGAAGATTTTGTAAGACTTGTTATCTGTCTTATGGATTATTATCATTGATTTCATTTCGTTGATTTCTCTTGCCAAATATTTAAAATTCAAATGCTTTGAAGATTTTGTAAGACTTGTTATCTGTCTTATGGATGATGCAAAATAATTCATCAAGTTCCCTACTATTTTTATTTCTCTAAATTTCTATTATCATTGATTTCATTTCGTTGATTTCTCTTGCCAAATATTTAAAATTCAAATGCTTTGAAGATTTTGTAAGATTTTACTGTCTTATGGATTATTATCATTGGATTTCATTTCGTTGATTTCTCTGCCCAAATATGTTAAAATTCAAATGCTTTGAAGATTTTGTAAGACTTGTTTCTGTACTTATGGATGATGCAAATAATTCATCAAGTTCCCTACTATTTTTATTTCTCTAAATTTCTATTATCATTGATTTCATTTCGTTGATTTCTCTTGCCAAATATTTAAAATTCAAATGCTTTGAAGATTTTGTAAGACTTGTTATCTGTCTTATGGATGATGCACTAAATCAAGTGGTGGCTTTTAAGTTCATCTAACTCCATTGCCGTACAGTAAAGACATTACAACCGATAATTATACACACATAGTATAACGCATGCTTTCTTTCTAATTAAAGAATCTATCTTTTACACTAAACATGTATATAAAAGCCCCTCTCCTAGACATCTATTCATTTGTGTGTGACTTCACATACATTTGTGTGTGTTCAGTTTTGGTATCATATATCATTTATCTGACTGTCTAAGCAAGGTCAGGTTTACGTAGTTTTAATTTTTCTCACATGTTATTTATTGATGAAACAACATGGTTTTAGCTCATATTTACATGATTTATTGATATGCATGTATTATAGGTTATCAACGGGACTTGGATCAATTATGTCACCTATCGGCGTGCAATTACAAATAGACGATCACCATGTAAGCTCCTTCTCTCCGGCCTTTGTCTTCTTTTGGTTTGTCCATGACTCGAAGCATGTCATTATTACACCACGAAAACATTATTTAGTATGTATGTACGCGTGTCACCTCCAAATATACAGATCCACAGAGATGTGATTAGTAATGCATCTATTTCCCAGAATTAAGTCTTTTACTGTCTTAAAGACTCAAACAATATAGTTTTGCTGTTTTTTTTGTAAATCAAGGTCTTGAACTCTTGATCATGTATATTTATTCCTGTTATAAGTGAATAGTAAATGGTACTAATATATACCATCCCAACTTGCTAAATGAAACGTTCAATATTCGCACAATCTTGCAGGTGGTGATTGATAATGGCATACTGCAACTAACATTATCAAACCCTGACGGTATTGTCACTGGAGTACGGTATAATGGACTTGATAATGTGCTGGAGGATCTTGAAAATGAAAACCAAAGAGGGTTTATATCTTTTATATCTCATGCTATCTAATCTGTAGATTAACGAGAGAAATTTCATCTTCATGTTACTCGTATTCTTGAAATAAAATGCAGGTATTGGGATGTTGTTTGGAGCGCATTAGATGGCTCAGGAAAAACGGGTGTTTTTGAAGTGTAAGTTTTTGACATCCTTGTAGAATAGATATGCATATAAAGTTTGTTACGACAAGAAAACAAATAGAGACAGTCAAAATATAGCAATGATATAAAAAAATCTAGAAGAATAGTAGTAAGATAATTTAGAGTTAATTATAGACGCTTACATCAAATTGACATACATCTGGAGAGATCATCCTTGAATGTTGTATTTTCATCTGCTCTTCTAAACCTTCAAATAGTAAGATTTCTTGTTCTGATATTTATGATTACTTATCTTTATACCTTGTTTAAGTAGTGGAATAATACATAGTGTCACACTATATATATAGTTACCAGCATCAATCAAGTGACGTAGGCTTGAAATACCAGCGTCAATCTTTTTTCCTACAGGATTAGGGCGACAAGTTTCAACGTGGTTGTGGAAAGTGAGGAACTAGTTGAGGTTTCCTTTTCTAGGCCCTGGGATCCTTCCTTAAAAGGAAAGTTTGTTCCTTTAAACATAGACAAAAGGTTCGCTGGTTTTCTTACCCTAATTTCTCCAATCATATCCAAACCATTTATTCAATACTAATCGAGATCTGTTATTAGGTTCATTCTGCTTCGTGGTTGTTCTGGTTTCTACACTTACGCCATCTATGAACACTTGGGTTCACAAGAATCGCAAGCTTTCAGTCTTGGTGAAACAAGGGTTGCCTTCAAGCTTAGGAGAGACAAGTAAACAATCCTTGTTCAATGGATCTTGTGCACATTACTATAAAACATAACGCATATAAAAAACTAATTTTAGTGAATTGACGTCGGTTATTTTTCTATAAAAGATCTACAAGAATATAGTTGTTGGAACTCGTAGGTATTCCTTCTAATGGTATTTTCGATTGAAAAAGAACATTAAACAGCCAAAGATGCACATACTTTTCTTATTTATAAAACAACATTTTGTTAAAAACATCACTATAAGATCTGATTTGCTTAGATTTGCGAGTCCTTTTGACATTATTACTAGCCAATCAATATGAAAATCATAAGCATTGATTTTTCTGTAAACACTTCAATTCTCGGATTCTAGCACAGATATTTTTTGAATATCTGAATTGATTGATTAGCATCATTATTTTGTCACTATATGTGTTCATGATGTGTGTTACATATGCATAGGTTTCGATACATGGCAGTGGATGATGATAGGAGAAGATACATGCCGTTGCCTGATGACCGGTTACCAGGAAGAGGTCAAGCCCTAGCATATCCAGAAGCTGTTTTATTAGTTAATCCAGTAGAAGACGAGTTTAAAGGAGAGGTAACCTAAACTATAGAAACCAATACAATAAGAATGTTCCATATACTTTTAGAAAGATTTTTGTAAACGATTGATTTATTGGTTTTACAGGTGGATGACAAATACCAATATACTTGCGAGAATAGAAATCTTATGGTACATGGTTGGATATCAAATGACCCTGCGGTAGGGTTTTGGCAAATTACACCTAGTGATGAATTTCGAACAGGCGGACCACTTAAACAAAATCTTTGTTCCCATGTGGGGCCCACTTGTCTAGCGGTAATTCAATACAATCGTTTTTGCGCATTCACATAATCATGATTGACTCAGAATTTAAGTTTATATGGTTGTTTTCCGAATCGTCCTGATCATTCATGTGCTGACAAAACGACTAGGTTTTTGTTGGTGCTCACTACGCTGGAGATGATTTAGTCCCGAAATTTGGTCAAGGAGAGCCATGGAAGAAAGTCTTCGGACCAGTTTTTATATATTTGAATACGGTGACCGGCGAAGAAGGTCCTCTTACGCTTTGGGACGATGCAAAAAGACAAGTACGAAATGGAGAAGAAACAAAAAAAAATACTTTCAAGTTTTCCTCATCCTTTGACATGTCTGCTTGTACAAAGCATTTTAGTGACTATCTTATGTGTTCCATTTCAAATCAGATGATGGTTGAGGTGAGCAGCTGGCCTTACAGTTTTCCATCATCCGAGGATTTTCCAAAATCAAATCAACGAGGCAATGTTTATGGAAAATTGCTAGTTCATGATAGGTAACCATTTACAAAACTCAAGATGGCATTGTCATTCGAAGGGACTTTAGATAATTTGTTTATTTTTAGATATGTGAACGATCATGATATGCCAACAAATGGTGCATACGTTGGTCTAGCAGCACCAGGAGAAGCTGGATCATGGCAAAGAGAATGCAAGGTAATTGTTTGAGTTATCAAAATCAGTTTGTACACACACAAATTTGAATGTTGGCTTCATATATCAAATCTACCACCGGATCAGTGGATTTTGACTTCACATTTTACCCTTTCTGTACGATCAAGTCACAGAGTCACTCATATCTTATAAATTCACCAATCAGGATTATCAGTTTTGGACGAAAACATCTGAGAATGGAGGCTTTTCTATTAACAATATAAGAACCGGTACCTATAACTTATACGCTTGGGTCCCAGGATTTGTTGGTGACTATCGAAATGAAGTTGCTATAACCATCACTCCAGGTAACATATACAATAATAATATTTCTATATGTTCTCCCGACAATATATCTAAAACTTACTGTTATTTTGAACTTATGATTCCTTCAACTTTTTAATAACTAGGTTGTAACATTAATGTGGGTACTCTCATTTATGAGCCTCCACGAAATGGTCCTACATTGTGGGAGATAGGGATCCCTGATCGTTCTGCTGCAGAATTTTACGTCCCGGATCCTAATCCACAATACGTGAACAAGCTTTTTCTCGATCAACCCCAGAAGTTCGTCTTTTTACTTGGTTTTTATTGTTTCTTTTCATAGTATTGGTTACATAAAATGGCGGAATGTACTTGAGCTTGTTTATATGGGGCTATAGGGGTTTTTTTTGGAGAATTTCATATATCCCCCTCTTTTCATCATTAATTTCATATATACACAATATACGGATGCATTTCAGTAATTATATTTTGGTAATGCTGGTTTTTCAGCAACTTTAGGCAGTATGGCTTGTGGGAAAGGTATGGGGAGTTGTATCCTCAAGAAGACTTGGTGTTCACTGTGGGAGAAAGTGATTATAGCAAAGATTGGTTTTATGCTCAAGTCCCAAGGTATAAGACTTTGAATCGCACAATATATCTGGGTTTGGGAAGTAGTTTAGTGTCAAATAGTCCGTAATGAATCAGAAAAACATATTGTCATCCAAGTGAAAATTGACACTCAATATCCTTAATCAGAAAAACTTTATTTGTCCAAATATGATCTATGGATAATTTGTTAATCTATTGTATAGGAAAAAAGAAGATAAGTCTTATGAAGGAACAACATGGCAGATCAAGTTCAGGCTAGAAAATGTTCAACGAACTGCTACATATAATCTACGAATAGCGTTGGCTGGTGCATCTTTAGCAGAACTACAGGTAGCTATGAAGCACAACTATTTCAGTACTTATTACAATTATTTATTACTCTAGAAGCTGTAAATGATCGAAATAAACTTTTAATTATAGGTACGAGTAAATGATCGAAATAAACCTCGTCCATTATTCACAACAGGACTGATAGGACGAGACAACGCAGTTCCAAGGCATGGGATTCACGGGCTATATTGGTTATACAGTATAGATGTTTTGGGTTCTTTACTCGTAGAGGGAGACAACACGATTTACTTGACGCAAACTCGCTCCCAAAGCCCTTTTCAAGCAATCATGTACGATTACATTCGGCTAGAAGGTCCTAACCCAAAAGCTTTAGTTTAGACTGTCACCAAACATGGTTGTCTGAATTAACACAATAAATGTAAAAAAATGTTGTATACTTATTATTTTTGGGTTTTTTTAAACATAGACAATATTTAATGTATGTATCAACGTATCATAAAAACAAATTTTACAAAAGTTATTGTTAGTACAAAAAGGGAGTAGGGGTGAATATGACTCTGGATTGCTTAATGGGTTGGGCCAGGGAGTAGGCTATGATGTTGATCTTGTACTAATCCAAGTAATGAAGAGATGATCTGCACAAATAAGAATAAACCGTTAGCCTTACCGCAGGGCGGACCCCGCGATTAAGCTCCGGCGTGAGAGTAAGTATACATGTTTGTCAGAGAATAAGAGAATGTCAGAGTATGTGTGTGTGTTAATGATAGGACAGAATGTACCTCTTTTGGGGTGTGAAATGACCCCTATTTATAGGCAAGCCCAATACTAGGGTTTCCTAATATTTCGCTTGCGACTGTTAGTAGCCGGAGTGGGTCCCTTGTCGGGCAAGGGTCCACGTGTAATCGTGTCTGCGGACGTGAGTATCCTTCCGCAGTCCGTGTTTGTCCGCGGAGGTGCAACGGGTGCGGCTTTTAAAGGTACTCACGTGCGTCTTTGGAATATCCGGAGCGTGACCCCTGTCAGGCTTGGTAGTCCGGCTATTTGTTGTATTGGGCCTGGGCCCATATGTGTATATTATGAACTATGAACTAAGCCCAGTAAGCTTGGTGTTCATCATATACGTTATCAAGTCCCCTCAATCTAGTTCGCTTACTGTACGCGGTACAATTATAGCGTGCGGAGAGCATTACTATACTAGAGTTCTGTGATTAGATTTTCTTTTGTTCCTGCCTTGTTCGCGTCTTTTGCGTCGTTTTGGCAATTTGTCGTTGGTTACGTGGGTTCTTCGTGTCCCTTTATCTTCTGCGTGATTTGACCGCCTGGGTCTCACATCTAGCTGTTATCATCATCTTTTTACTTTGCTTTTGTACCGTTGATTGGGAAGTGTCTTGGCACGTGTCATTATCCTACCTTTACCTGACTTAAATATACTATGGGTATAAATAGTCGATTCATGCCCCACTGTTCCTTTTTTCATCTC
>BQNB010118501.1:0-20980 GCA_026074375.1 Tanacetum coccineum | reverse complement strand
GTTTGGAGTTTTGTTCCACCTCCCAAAAACTAAACTATCATAGGCACAAAATAGGTCTTTAAAAACAAACTAGATGAAAACGGTGTCGTATCTAGGAATAAAGCTAGACTTGTCACACGAGGATACAATCAACAAGAATGAATAGATTTCGATGAAACCTATGCTCCCGTAGCAAGATTAGAATCTATATGAATTCTTTTTGCTTATGCTTGCGCACATGACTTCAAGCTATGTCAAATGGATGTCAAAAGTGCTTTCTTAAATGGTTTTATAAATGAAGAAGTCTATGTCTCTCAACCTCCCAGATTTACCTATTTTGAAAAACCTAACCATGTATTTAAACTCAAAAAGGCTCTTTACGGTCTCAAACAAGCACCCAAAGCTTGGTATGATAGACTCAAAGCCTTTCTCATCGATCATAAGTACACTATGGGATTGGTAGATAACACTCTATTTACCAAGAAAAGAAACTCGCATATCATCATTGTCCAAATATACGTGAACGACATCATCTTCGGATCAACTTGTCAAGACCTTTGCGATGATTCCTCTAAAATCATGCATGACGAGTTTAAAATAAGCACGATGGGTGAATTGAATTTCTTCCTTGGTTTACAAATTAAATAACTAAAAGATGGAATTTTCTTCAACTAATCTAAATATATTAAGGAAATGCTTAAAAAATTCGGTCTTGAAAACTCCAAACCCATCAAAACTCCAACGTCATCCGAAACCAGACTAACTTGGGATGAAGACAGGGAATCCATTTATGACATTTCTTATTTTCAAGGTCAGTATTTAATCCATACTTCGTTTCTATTTTTACTTTAAGTGATTGATGGGTGTGCTTGAGCCGTGTTTATGATTTTTACTGTACTATAGTATCATGTAGTAGCTGATACATAAGATCAATCTAAAGATTGTTGAGCTTAATTTACTATTTTCTTGGGTGACCTCCCTTAGGGGGAGATTGTTAGATATTAGAAAAAGACTCGGTCACCTCGTGTATTTTACCGTTTATTATTGCTCGTAGTTAAGTAGTTAATGTATAACATTCGATAATGGGCCAGGTATTAAACCCAACGTGTAAGCCCACTACTAAGGCCTTATGGCCGGTTTTGTTGATACTATATAAGCCTCTTCCATGCCATGGAAGAGGTGGGTTACCATTTACATAATACAAGTCTATTTTCTCTCACTAGAAAGTTCTCTCTCACTTTCTCTCTCTAAGACTTGGCTAATCCATTAGTCATTTGACTGTGTTATGATTTCCAATATCTTACAATTGGTATCAGAGCACATGGGATGATTAGCTAGATTGTGTGTGCATTTTTCTTGGTTTATTTTGATCAAAAGTTTGGTTTTTGAAGGTTTATAGTCTTGTTCTTGGTTTTCTTTGATCTTGACGTTTGTTATGTTAAAGTTTATGTTTTTATAGTTGCTATAGCGTTCTAGTATCAAGTTGTGCAAAAGAAACCAGGCAAAAACATTCAAAAGGGTGATTTTTAGGTGTTTTTAGGTGAAAAACCAAAATTTTCATTCAGCGAGTTAGGTTATTGTTCGAAGATCTTCTTAGCTAGTTAGGTTACTGTACTGTCAGAAAGTACTATTTCAGCGAGTTGTCATTTTGTGTAGGTAGTGAGTTAGGCAGCGAGTTAACCTTTCTTGCAGGTAGCGAGTTGAGGACTAGCGAGTTGGATACTAGCGAGTATAGGTTTTTAAAGATCTTTATACTAGCGAGTTATGAACAGGAACTATGTCTATTTAATTTCTTGCTAGCAAGTTGTCAACTCTCTAGCGAGTTACAGGCTATTTGAAGACTTTTTCTAGCGACTTGTGAACAGGAAGCCTGTCCAATTTGTTTTTGCCAGCGAGTTATCAAGTATCTTCTAGCAAGTTACATTGAAGCGAGTTGTGGATTTACCTAACATACCTGTACAACAATTCACCATTTCAAACAATCAATCACCACTTTTAACATACAATCACTAATCATTGTTCGATCAACATAATCATTTCACAATCAATTAAGATGGCTAAACTTTCAGAAGACATCAAATGTGCCGGTTCTGATACCCGACCACCTATGCTTGATAGGAATGACTTTACATCATGGAAACAACGCATTCATCTGTATTGTCGAGGTAAAGAGAATGGTGTAAATATCCTAAATTCGATTGATGAAGGACCATTTCAGATGGGAACTTTTCGGGAAACACTTGCTGAAGGTACTGAAGGTGCCCTAAATCTAGGTCCAGAACGACCTTGAGTCTATTTTGACCTCTCACCTGAAGATAAGGAAAGGTACAATGCTGATATTCGGGCAATAAACATCCTACTTCAAGGGTTACCAAAGGACATCTACACTCTTATCAATCATTACACTGATGCAAAGGACATATGGGACAATGTGAAGATGCTCCTGGAAGGTTCGAAATTAACCAAAAAAGACTGGGAATAACAACTGTATGATGACTTTGAACACTTTCGTTAGAACAAAGAAGAAACCATTCACGACTACTATGTTTGGTTTGCCAAACTCATCAATGACATGCGGAACATCAAGATGACCATGTCCAGAATGCAGCTGAACTCAAAGTTTGTGAACAACATGTTGCCTGAATAGGGTCGATTTGTAACAGCAGTGAAACTGAACAGAGGATTTAAGGGCTCCAACTATGATCAGTTGTATGCTTACTGAAGCAACACGAGGCACATGCCAATAAGAACAAAATGATGTTGGATCGATTCACTCACCACACTGTGGATCCTCTTGCTTTGATGTCCAATGTCTCACACCAACCGTACTATTCACAATCATCTACAACTCCACCATCTACATATGTTCCACCATACATTGCTGACAACTCTCAACTTGATTCAGGACTCTCTCCAACGGACAACTTAATTGAGAACTTAACCAACACACTTGACCTACTCACCCAATCATACAAAACATATCTTCCTCAAACAAACAATCAACTCAGAACTTTATCAAATCCTAGGAACCAAGCCACTATTTAAGACGGCAGGGTTGTTATTCAGAATGTTCAGGGTCGACAAAATAGAGGACAGGGTAATAATGCACGAGGTGCAAGTGCAGCTGGTTATGGGGGAGATCATAACAGAGTTGGGAATGCTAATCCAGGTTAAGTGCTACAACGGCAACAGTATAGGCCATATAGCAAGGAACTGCACTCAACCCAAGCGTCCACGGAACTCTAAATACTTCAAAGATAAGATGTTGTTGATGCAAGCTTAGGAGAACGGGGTGGCATTAGATGAAGAGCAGTTATTATTTATTGCAGGTGGACAAGACAACGTTATTGATGAAGATGTAGATGAGCAACCTGTTCAGGACTTAGCACTTAATGTGGATAATATGTTTCAAGCTGATGACTGTGATGCTTTTGATTCTGATGTTGATGAGGCTCCCATGGCACAGACTATGTTCATGGCTAATCTATAATCTGTAGATCCTGTTTATGATGAAGTTAGCCTATCTTATGATTCGGACATTCTATCTAAGGTACACGATCGTGATCACTATCAGGATCTGTTTGTGAATGTCATGAAGAACACGAGATGCATGACGATGTATAACCAAACTACATTGTTAATTCACATGCTAATTATACGAGTGATAGTAATATGATTTCGTATGATCAGTATGTAAAGGACAATTCAGTGCCAATTATACAAAGTAATGTATCTTCTGTTTCAAATGATGCATACATGATGATATTTAATGATATGCATGAACCGCATGCCTAATCTATCTCTGACACAACACGGAACATAATAGTTGATAATTCATGAACTCCTGAACTTGAAACATATAAGGAACAAGTTGAACTGTACGAAAGACAGGCTAAGTTTGAATTAATGGGAAGAGAACAAAAAATTGATGCACAATTAAGAATAGTTATTACTGACCATAATATTAAGGAAGAAAATTTAAAAAAGGAACTTCATTCTGTAAAAATGCAACTTGCTTCTACCATCAACCATAACAAGTCAATGGTAGAAGAAGTTACGTCTTTGAAAAAGGATTTTAAACAAAAAGAAAACAAATACCTTAAAGAATTTTTGGACATGAAAGCTTTAAAAGAAAAGCTCAAGGATAAATTATACAAACAAGACTAGTATCTTCAAACAGTTCACATATTGTGTAAACCAAATCCCTATTATAATGAACTGAATAAGGTAGCTATTGGCTACAAGAACCCTTTATGCCTCACCCGTACAAAGCAAGTTCAGCCTGCTCTATATAATGGTTATGAAATTATCAAAAACAATCATGTCCTGGTTTTAGTGCACAATACAGAGGATACCCTAGAGATAGCTAAAATCACTAGGAGGAAAATAAATGACAAAATGAAAGACCCTGAGTGTATGACTCATAAGGTTAAGATTGCACCACTTAATTACTCGAAAGAGAATTATTTAGCGACCTTCACACCACAGAAGCAATTGACCCCTGAGCAAATATTTTGGTCTCAAGATCTCATAAAGATGAAAGAAGAAGCTCTCAAAAAGTAGACCACCGCCTCAAGACCAATCAAAGCATTGACGGTGTATCCACCAAATACACCTGCAACGCTTGTCCCCAAGGTGCTTCCAACAAAAAGTCAAGTGAAAATTAATATTTTTGCACTTATACAACTTTTTTCGAAATTTGAGAAAACCTACAAAAAGAAAATTACACCAACAGGGCTCAATGAAGGGGAAAGGGTTTTGAACAAACCAAGGAATGTTATCTCACCGAGGTCATTCCATTTTTCAAAACACTTAAAGAACATTTTGAGGGAATCCAAAAGGCTTTAACTAAAGAAATTAAAGAAATGAAAGACATTGAGTTGGAAGCTGAAGTTGACCAAAATGTTGTAAATAAGAAGCATGATGAGATTGAGCGGAAAAATCTCCTTATTGCAAATGATAATTTAATTGTTGATTGCTTGTCCAAAGAAGTGTTCTATATTGCAACGAATTCTGAGCTTATTGTATCTAGAGTTACTGAAATCCATGAAGCCCACACCATTGTTCAAACACGTTGTCTGGAACTTGAAGTAGAGCTTTCTAAATTACGGGATAAGGTTAAAAAAGATGATCATACTGAATTAGTAAAACGTTTTTCCAATCTTGAGGTTAATCACTTAAATTTACAGTTAAAGTATCAAAACCTTAAAGAAAGCTTTGGAAACGACCCATCTCCACCCACTCGAGATACTCCTGATTTTAACTCAGTCTTTGTAATCGAAAACATGAAAGCTTCCATTCAAGGAAAGTACAACGCCATTAAAAAATTAAGAACGCAAATCTCTCAATTAAAAGAGACCCGTAGTAAAGCAGACTGTACTCTTAATTTCAGGACCTTAGATTTTTAGATCACTCAATTAACTGAAAAAGTCTTTGTTCTTCAAGAACAAAATGAACTTTTTAGGGCAGAGAATGAAAAAGTTAAACAACATTACAAGGAATTGTATGATTCTATTAAGATCACGCGTGCTAAGCATATAGAACAAACAACGGCCTTGCTAACTGAAAATGAGAATCTGAAAGCCCAAATACATGAAAATCTAAAATGCAACACTAAGGAGTCTGTAAAACCAAGATTTCTTGCACCCGGTAGGTATGTTATAGATGTTAAACCAATTCCTCCTCACAATAGGAACAACAAGGAAGTTTATCTACATTATCTCAAACATCTTAAGGAAAGTGTAGAAACCCTTTGTGAAATAGTAGAGGAAGCTAAGGTTGTAAGACCCTTAGATAGATTAATTGTCTCTGCTTACCATTACACTAAACACTCTCATGAACTCTTAGAATATGCGATTGGCACATGTCCGAAAGCCTTTAACCAACGAGATAAAAAGCATGCTCCTACCCTGTAATTAGGAAAAAGAAAGTTACTTTTGATGAATAATGTGACACGTCAATAAGTAACACACACAAACATGTAGAGCAACTGAACACTCAGAAGACTAATGTCCTTGTGCCTCCTTCTACATGAGTAAACAGTTGCATTGATGCCAACAGATCACAGCCTAAGAGCACTACCAAGAAAAATAGGATCTCGCCGGGTAAAAATGTCAACAAGAAGAAAGTAGAAGAACACCCTAGGATAAATAAGTCTAACTTAAGAACCACAAATCGTGTTGATTCTAGTAGCAGCTCTAAGCGTACTATAATTAATTCGAATTCTGATTCTGTTTGCCGAACATGTAACAAATGTTTAATTTCTGCAAATTAGGATGTGTGTGGTTAATTATTTGCAATCTGTTAAGGCATCCCCCTCTTTTCATATTCACAATGTTGTGCGCAAAGTTAAGCAAGTTTGGAAACCTAAGCAGGTTAGGTAATTATGAAAACCCACAGGCAAAGTGCTTACCAGTGTTGGTCATCAATGGAGACCCACGGGCAGAATATTCACTTTAGGAGAACAGTGCCCTTTAACTAGGCCACTAAACCCAAAGTAGCACCTGCTAAGCAAAACAAGAATCAGGTCATTACTTGTGCTAACCAACAAGAACCCAACCAAAATTGGGGATCCAACTTTCTAAACTCTCCATCTTTATCTGTTTTCAAATGCAGGTCATACAGATCATCCTTTGGTGTTTGGACTCAGGCTGTTCAAAACATATGATGGGGGATCGCTCACAGCTCAGGAATTTTGTCAAAAAGTTCACTGGGATAGTTAGATTTGGGAATGACCACTTTGGTACTATTATGGGTTATGGAGATTATGTGATTGGTGGCAGTGTAATCTCAATGATATACTATATGGAAGGACTAGGACACAATTTGTTCTCTATCGGACAATTTTGCGACTTTGATCTGGAAGTTGCATTCAGGAAACATTCATGTTATGTTCGAGATATGGATGGTGTTGAATTAATTAAAGGTTCTTGCGGTTCTAACTTGTACACTATCTCGATTGAAGACATGATGAAGTCCTCTCCCATTTGCCTGTTGTCTAAGGCCTCTAATAACAAATCATGGTTATGGCATCGTCGTTTAAACCACTTGAACTTCGGTACCATTAATGACCTTGCAAGAAAGGACTTAGTCAGAGGTTTACCTAGATTGAAGTTTGAGAAAGATCATCTTTGCTCTGCATGTCAACTAGGAAAGAGCAAAAAGCATACCCACAAACCTAAAACCAAAAACACCAACTTGGAAGTTCTTAATACCCTTTATATGGATTTATGTGGATCTATGCGAGTGCAAGCAATTAATGTGAAGAAATACATCTTAGTCATCGTTGATGATTATTCTCGGTTTACTTGGGTTAAGTTTTTGAGATCGAAAGATGAAACCCCAAAGGTCGTTATCAAATTTCTACAGCAAATACAAGTCGGTCTCAACAAAACTATTAGATACATTTGTACCGATAATGGCACATAATTTATCAATAAAGATTTGACTGCATATTATGAACGTGTCAGCATTTTTCACCAAAAGATAGTTCCAAGGACTCCACATCAGTACGGCGTTGTCAAAAGATAGAATCGTACTCTTATAGAGGCCGCTAGGACAATGCTGATATTTTCTAAGGCTCCGATGTTTCTATGGGCAGAAGCTGTGGCTACTGCTTGTTACACCCAAAACCGATCCCTCATTCACACTCTTCATAACAAAAACCCATATGAGTTGGTGCATGATAAGAAGCTTGATCTTACCTTTTTCCATGTCTTTAGTGCTCTTTGTTACCCTACAAATGATAGCGAAGATCTTTGAAAATTACAACCAACAGCTGATATTGGAATATTCGTTGGTTATGCACCTAGCAGGAAAGGGTATAGAATTTACAACAAAAGAACCCGACAAATTATGGAAACTATTCACGTTTAATTTGATGAGCTAACTAAGCAGATGGCTCCTATACAACTCAGTACAGGACTCGCTCCTACTTTTCTGACGCCTAGACAGATAAGTTCAGGGCTCGTACCAAATTCGGTTCCTGTAGCACCTTATGTACCCCCCAAAAATAAAGAACTGGAGATTTTATTCCAACCAATTTTCGATGAATACCTAGAACCTACTCGTGTTGATAGACCGGTCTCTCCTGCTCTAGCAGTTTCAGTCTCACTCACTTTAGCCGGTACACCTTCATCTACTACCATTGGTCAAGATGCACCTTCTCCAAGTCATTCACCGTCATCCTCGGCATTAGAATATCCAAGTTTACATCAAGGCGTTGCAGCTGAATCTACTCTCATGGAAGACAATCCTTTTCTTCCTGTTGGCAATGATCCCTTCGTAAACATGTTTGCTCCGGAACCCAGTTCTAAAGCATCATCATCCAGGGATCTTAGTTCAGCAAAATCTCTTTGTGTCACTCAAATACTTCATCATCTCGAGAAATGGAGCAAAGATCACCCGCTGGATAACATTATTGGCAATCCATCTCGTTTGGTATCCACCAGAAAACAACTTACAACTGATGCCTTGTGGTGCTTGTATAACTTTGTACTATCAAAAGTCGAGCCCAAAAACTTTAAATCTGCAATAACTGAAGATTGCTGGTTTTAAGCTATGCAAGATGAGATTTACGAATTTGATCAGCTTCCAGTATGGGAATTAGTACCTCAACCAGACTATGTCATGATTATAGCTCTTAAGTGGATTTACAAAGTTAAACTTGATTAGTATGGTGATGTTCTGAAGAACAAGGCTAGGTTGGTGGCCAAGGGATATCGACAAAAGGAGGGTATTGATTTTGAGAAATCATTTGCACCAGTTGCACGTATCGAGGCTATTCAAATCTTCATCGCCAATGTCGCTAGTTAAAACATGACCATCTATCAAATGGATGTCAAGACAACATTCCTTAATGGCGAGTTGAAGGAAGAAGTCTATGTTAGTCAACCAAATAGTTTCATTGATCCAGACCATCCGACACATGTCTATCATCTGAAGAAGGATTTGTATGATTTAAAGCAAGCTCCTCGGGCGTGGTATGATACCTTGTCACGATTTCTTCTGGACAACAACTTTTCCAAGGTTGCAGTAGATCTGACATTATTCACTTGGAAAACAGGCAAACATATTCTTCTTGTTCAAATATATGTAGATGACATCATATTTGCCTCGATCGACCCTAAAGCATGTGACATATTTTTCAATGAGATAAGTTCTAAATTTCAAAAGTTAATGATGGGACAAATGTCATTTTTCCTAGGTTTACAAGTTTCTTAAAATACCGGAGGCATTTTTATCAATCAATCAAAATTTGCTCTTGAAATATTAAAGAAATTTGGGATGGATTCGTGTAACCCTGTTGATACACCTATGGTGGATCAACTCAAACTGGATGAGGACCCCTTAGGGACTCTAGTTGACCAGACTCGCTTTCATAGTATGGTCGGCTCCCCAATGTATCTCACTACCAGTCGACCCGACCTTGTATTCGTTGTATGCATGTGTGCTCGGTATCAGGCATCGCCTACCAAAAAGCACCTTGAAGCTCTTAAACGGGTCTTTTGGTATCTCAGAGGAACCATTAATTGGGGTCTTTGGTATCCGAAAGACATCGCTATGGCACTAACGGCCTATGCAGATGCGGACCATGCAGGTTGTCAAGACACACGAAGAAGTATGTCAGGAAGTGCTCAGTTCCTTAGAGATAAATTAGTCAGCTAGTCATTAAAGAAATAGAAGAGCACTGCCATCTCAACTACAGAGGCTGAATACATTGCCATGTCTGGATGTTATGCTCAGATACTTTGGATGAGATCACAGCTTATAGACTACAGCTTTGTATTCAATAAGATTCCCCTATATTGTGACTATCGTTGTGCCATTGCTCTCTACTACAATAATGTCCAGCACTCTCGGTCCAAGCACATTGACATACAACACCATTTTATAAGAGATCATGTTGAGAAAGGCGTGGTTGAATTGTACTTCGTGATGACGGATTATCAGCTCGCGGACATATTCACCAAAGCATTACCAAGAGAGCGGTTCAAATTTCTACTCCCGCGACTTGGTATGAAGAGTATGTCTCTGAAAACCCTTAAACGTCTTCAGGAAGGAGAAGAGGAGTAAAGGATGGTCCTCCTATATCCTATGTAAATATGTATATAGCTTAAATCTAAAAAGAAAATCCAAAAAAATATAAAACCTACAAAAACCATAAAAATCAGAAAATAGAAAATTCCAAAAATAGTTTTTTCACAACATGTCTTCCTTTTATCGATAACATTTACAGACCTAGAAATATCATTCAATAATGACACGGGTTTTTTAATGAAGCTCGAACGGAAGTTTAAACTTTTCAAAACATGTCTTTATGGCTTGCAGTTATTTCAGACTGCAATCCGTTTTTCAAACTGAGAAAAGCATGTCGCCAAAAAACGTTTGTTCTGACGAACGGGGTGATTAATTCTCGACCCCGGGATGGATTACTTCATATCCGTGCACCCTCAATCTAATGTACGTTTTAGTGCATTATTTCTTGATATAGAATAGAAGTCTTCTTTAATTAACCAAATGATTTTTCGTCTATGATTCTTCAGAAAATTATTTGTGTTACCCACGATAGAAAATGTTGTTTGACAATCAACCGGACTTGAATTTTTTTAAATAAAAAACAGGTCATTGATTGAGGGGGAGAGTGTTTTCAAATTTATGACATCTAACAGGCATTTTAATTCATCAAATAATTAATTAATAAAAGTTTGTTGTATTTAACGGGGTTACATCTTGAAGTGAGTTAAAAAAAATTAACTCAAAGGGCCAAATTTGTCAATAATTTGTGAGTATATGGACTTATGTGCAACTTGCTAAAGGTTTCCTAGGCTTATGAAATCACAAGGACCAAGTGTGCTAAATCTGAAACTTGTATGGACCTTAAACCACAATGTAATGGACTTAGGAAGTTTAAGGACCAAATCTGCCAAATGGTGAAACTTTAAAGGTTTAAAAGGACTTAGCGAGTTATTATTGGTCAAACCATCAAAATCCCAGTCAAACTTTTCTCTCAAAAAAATCTCATACGCAACTCGCTGGATTGTAACTTTGTTGATTCTTGATTTTTTTGTTTATCATTGCTAATGTACCTTTTGTTTTATGTTTCCTATCGTGTAATCACCTTAGATCCAAAACATGGTAGGTTAAATCACACTAAATAGTTCAAAAATGAATAGGTTCGACTAGTTTCATCATCTAAATCTTGAAACATGCTTGGAATGCTGTTTTTATTGCTGGGTTAGGGTGTTAATATAACAAGGATGCCTCGTCTATGCTGAAATCGATTCTCCTTTCATAATTTTGATGGCTTGATGATTTTCGTGTCAATAGTTGACTTTTATTGTCAAAACCTTTGATTGTTTATGGTTGTTGTTAATTGAATATTGCTAAGAGTTTGATAGTGTAGCCCAAGCATTATACTTGTGCCCTCTTGACCCCCTTTGTTGGTTTACGTAATTTTAGGACTTAGCGAATTGTTGTTGTGCTAGGTAGCGAGTTGAAACAATTCTAAGTAGCGAGTTAAGTGTCTTTTTCTTGGTAGCGAGTTAATATTGATGCTTGGTAGCGAATTGTGATGCATGTTAGCGAGTTAAGAATATTATATTATCATAAACAAGCAACTTGCTAACTTGTAGCGAGTTGATAAAGATTTATATTTTATTAAAATATTCAACTCGCTATTTCAAATTTTCCAAATTTAATAGCCAGTTAAGTATTTTAATAAGAATATTAATAGCGAGTTGTCATTAGCGAGTTGAATATCCTATCTCATTTAATTATGTGCAGGCAACTCGCTACCCCATAGCGAGTTAGTGAAGTTTTTATTAATTATAATATTTAACCCTCTATTTCAAAATTTTCTAATTTGGTAGCGAGTTAAGTGTTTCTATTAGTATATTCTAGCGAGTTATTTGTAGCTAGTTGATGATCATTAATTGTATCATTTAGCAAGTTGTCATTAGATTGGTTTAGCGATTTGTTAAATATCTTTGGGTCAATTTATTCCAAGGTTGACATCCCTTTGAGCAATTGCTCCCATCTAACATCATATATTTGTATGTATGTCCTGCTGTTGGATCTACTTGTGCAGATATTATGGCTGACTTGAACATTCTTGCGAATGATGCTCCCATGGAACAAGCTCCTGCTGTATGGATGATCAAATATTGCCACTAAGCAAATGGGTGCCCATCGGCAAGAGAAACTGCGTACTCGATGTTCACAAGCCTCAAAGGAATCCTATCTTCCCGATTGTTGTGGCCTTACTAAAGAACACCAACTTATTCAGGGATTTCACAGCATCCTCTATGATTCCTGCTATCTACATTCAGCAGTTTTGGGACACCATGTGTTTTAACACATCTACTAGGCTATACAGTTGTCAGTTGGATGAGCAATGGTTCAACCTACACAAAGATATTCTCAGAGATGCTCTCCCGATCTTCGTTTATAGTAGGTTCTAGCTACAGCGCTAGAACAGTGTTAGCTTCCTCTAATGATCCTCTCAAGAGCCTAATCTTGAATTGAATATATGACATTATTATGATTCCCATGTGTCATATCACCTTGCTTGAAGAAGTGGCAGTATTTTTGGTCAAGAGAATTGTTTTGGTATTTCTTATGATCCATGGTTTTGATAAAAGGAATGATCAGATGAGATGGATCTAGATTGATTATCTTCAAAATCAAGGTATCAGAACACCCGCTCTGAACCACTTATAGGGTCTAATTATGAATGAACTTATTAGCTTAGATAAATCTAAACCAACTATATTAAAAAACCTTATGGTGTATATATAAAGACCTATGCGGAATTAAATCTTAAAAAACTCAGAAGAAACAAGTCAAACAATGAAACACAGCTATCATAAACTTTCACTATATGAACAAAACCACAAAACAACTATATATGGGGTTTTGGCCTTACAATGAAAAGACTCTAACTATAATAAGAATTGGACTGACTATTAAAGGTACATGAAAAAGGATATTCTAACTATGCCTTATGGTTTAATCCTTTTATAACACTAAGGAAAACCTACTGGGCTTACAAAAACGCGTTAGGAGATTATGCAGAGAACATACATATCTATTCTAATTTATCTCAACACATCTCATAAGCAACACTATATATCTTAAACCTAACAGTACTAACTAATATCTGACAGTACAACATTGTACAACAGTACTACTATAAACTAGTAGTACTAGACATTACTACTAGCAATCTAAAGTCTTCACAACATTATCTATAGAAAGCTCTTTACTTCCCACAAAATATAAGTCGGTCTCAACATAACTATTAGATACATCCGTACCGATAATGACACAGAATTTGTCAATAAAGATTTGAATGCATATTATGAACGTTGCGGCATTTTAAAAAAAAAGACAGTTCCAAGCTCTCCATAACAGAATGGCGTTGTCGAAAGACGGAACTGTACCTCTTGAATAGGCCCGGCTAGGACAATGGGTGAAATTTTTCCAATGCTCGATGTTCTATGGGCAAAAGCTATGGCTACTGCATGTTTACACCCAAAACCGATCCTCATTCACACTCATCAAAAAAAAACCCCATAATGAGATGGTGCATGATAAGAATCCTGATCTTTAATCCTTTTTCCGTGTCTTTCTGTGCTCTTTGTTTACCCTAACAAATGATAGGCCGAAGATCTTGGAAAATTTACAACCAACACTGATATTGGAATATTCGTTTGTAACTCACCTAGCAGGAAAGGTAATAAACTATAACAAAAGACCCGACAAATTAAGAAACTATTCACGGATCATTCGATGAGCTGACTAAGAAAATGGCTCATGTGCAACTCAGTACAGGACCCGCTCGTACGTTTCTGACACCTGGACAGATAAGTTCAGGGATCGTACCAAATCCGATTCCTACAACACCTTATGTACCCCCATAAATAAAGAACTAAAGATTTTATTCCATCCAATGTTCGATGAATACCTGGAACCTCCTCGTGTTGAAAGACCAGTTTCTCCTGCTCCAGCAGTTCCAATTCTAGTCAATTCAGCCGGTACACCTTCATCTACTACCATTGATCAAGATGCACCTTCTCCAAGTCATTCATCATCATCTTCGGCATTACAATTTTTGATCCCAATGAATAGATCTTTAACTCCTTAGCTTGTAAGGTTTAGTACCCTTGGATAAATCTAAAAATACTAAGAATGAAACTTTGATTGAATGATATAAACTATGCGGAATCTAGTTTATATCACTAATAAGTATTCTCAATGAAATAGTAAAGTATGTTTTGACACAATGATATAATCAACACAATAAGCTTCAATATAAATTAAAACGATCACTCTGACTTAGTGTATAGTGGATACAACCTTGATGCTATGAACGTCTAAAGAAAACTTAGAGTGGACAACTGGATATATCTTCTATAACCCATGGATCACCCTTTTATACACCAAGGAGTCCTACACGTTTTAACAATACATTTCCTAACATATCATGATCTTTTCCCTTAACTAAACGAATCACGTAATCAATAAGTTAAACATATACTTTTACAAAAATAACTTAATACTTATCTTCCATCTCTTAATCTGTCTTTATCCCTTGACAGTTGTAATTCTTTAGCATTGAATTCAGCAGCAGTTATCTTTATAACCAGCAGGCATCAAACTGAGCATAAGCCGTAGTAAGATACTAGCAGTACATAACATAATACACTAACAGTTGTAACTTTACTCTAGCAGCACTAAGTTATACTAACAGTACTAAGTTACACTAGCAGTAGTAACTTTTATACTAACAGTACTAACCACTTAGCATACTTTTAGTCTTTAACTCTAAGCAGTCTTAACTTCTACTGACAGTAGAAACTCAATACTAAATTATACTAATAGCAGTAACTAGCAGTGGTAACATTATACTACCAGTACTAACTACTTAGCATAATTTCCATTATGTACCTGAGCAGTAGTAACTTTAAGAATCCTTGAAGTCTTTTAAGTCCTAACAATCCTCCCCTAAACTTGATGTTCATCTTCTGAATCTTCAAGTTTCTTTGTTAAAAGTCTTCATCCGTATCAGGAAGATGCATTCAAACCTTTTATTGACCCTTTTGCTGCTTTACCATAAGCTTGAGTAGTTGATAGCACATCTCATTAAAATGATTAGTTTGAAGTTTCTTGTTTAGCATATTGGTGATTATTATTGGTGTCAGGGGATATCTCTTTTCAACTAACATGAAGATGTGCACATTTCCAAACCTTACAAAGTGCACTCCACATGAATCATACAATTTCCAAACAGTCATTGTATAACCTTGTAGATTTCTCCATACTTCACTTCTAATGTCTGGTTCAAACATGACTTTAAAATCTCCTAACAACACTCTTTCATGTTCATCTTCAGGCCTTTTATCACCATGCTTTGTTTTGACTAACTTCCAAATAGTCTCCAAGTCTTCTCTATTAATATCTTGAAGCATCCTAATCATTGAAGAATATCTCTTGGAACTTCCATCTGCTCTGATTAATTGATAATATACCATTATTCCTTCTTTAAGAAGCTTGTATTCAACAATCACTGGTGGTTTGGTAGCAAGTGGTATAGCATCAATTGCTATTTCATCATCTTTGATAATCACCAAATGCTTTTTCAGTTCAGCTTCATCATCTTTTTCAACTTCTTCATGCTCACCAGTCTCTTTTTCTTCTTCATGCTCATCAGTCTCTTTATCATCTTCTATTCTTTGTCTCTTTGAAGATTCTTGTTGTTGCTCTTTTCCTACCAAGCATCTTCTTTCTGTTGCCTTTAGCTTTCTCCCCACTACTTTCTGCCTTCTTTGACTTATCAGATTACAGTTCATCCTCTGTACCTTTAGAACTTTCTTTTGTTCCCTTTTTACTTTTAACTTCCTTAGAATCCATAGGTATAAAAGTATTTACTCTCCTCATTTCATTATCAAACACCTTCTGGATTTCTTCATATCTCTTGCTCTTCAACTGATTATGTTTGTATCCACCCATGTTTTTAAGATAGGTAGACATTTGATTCCTCTTTTGAGCTATAGTTGGTGGCTTTCTTCTTTTCTCTTCAGCTCTAAGCATTGCAAAGTGTTCCTTTCTTTTGTTTATAAGCTCTACAAACAGTCTTGATCTTTCTTCAATAGTTATCGCTCCTTGCTCTTCTGTTTGTAGCCTCTGAGCTAACTCAAAATCTGCCTTTGTCATAGCTTGTGTATTATCCTATGACTCAATCAAAGCTATGTTGGCTTCTTCTTCTTGTTTCCTTGCAAGCTTTTCTTCTTCTATAAGTTCAGCCTCCAACTGAGCTTGAAGATTTCACGCCAAATATTCATCAAGAGCAACTTGATCTTTTCTTTTTAGAGGAGCTTCAGGCTCAATCATGATTGCTTTGCCTTTGTCTTTAGTAATTAAAGGTTGTGATTCTTGTGATGTTCTGAATTCACTTGGCTCCTGTACTATAACCCCTCTAGCCTTGGATCTTGTAGTTGTTGTTGTTGTAGCAGCAGTAGTAACAACTTTAGGTTTAGCTGCTTTGATTTGAATAAGTGTCTGAGCCAAAGTGATTTCTTCAATAGTTGTAGGAGCAGCACTATCTTCAACACTAGTATCTACCTCTCTTTCCTTTGCACTCTGCTATTGATTGTCACTAACTGGCATATCCACATTTACTTCATCACCATGAAGATCATCTATATCAAACATATCTACATCATCTAACCTCCTTTGGGTATCATCAACTAAAGAAACATCAACATCCTTATCAATGTCTTCTATGCTCCTCCCCTGTTTGGATGCATCTTCATGATCATCTAAACTCTCCTGATCTTTAGAGGATTCAACTCTCCTAGACATACCAACTTTCTTTAGTCTTTTCAAACTTGTAGTTCTTGATTTCTTTTTCCTTTCCAGCTTTTGGACCCTCTTCTTTAAATCAGCAATCTCCTTTGCTTGAGCATCCTTTTCTTTTTCTAAATCAAGAACTTGTTTTTGCAAATTAGTACAAAAAAGCATCAATTCAGATAGTTGCATGCTATCCTCACCACTGAGAGGTGGATCATTAGAAGGTGTAGGAACACTGTCATCTTGTTGTGTCTCCTCTTGAGCAATTGCAGTGTCCTTCCTCTGTGTCCTCCTAGACTGTTTCTTCTGAGTTCTAGAGGATGATGGCTGAGTAGTAATGGGTGTTTGAAGAGAATCAGTAGGAATACCTGAATCTACACCCTCATCTTGAGTAGGTTAAACCATCATTGTTTCAAAAAAAGGTGTTATCCTCCTAGAAAAATCCTTTCCTTCTCTTTTCATATTGGCAAAGATTTTCTCTGTGTGTGAAAGAGTAACAAAAATCTTCTTATGATGTGACATATCACCAAGCTGTTGATTAATGAAAACATGTAGAAATCGTAGATACATCAGGAATTTAACCCCTCCATCTAAGTGTTTCACCATAGCATCAAAAATGTACTTAGAGAGATTAAATCTTTGGTTTGTAGCCAAGCATATGATTAAAGAAGCCATTATACTACTGAATTCATTCCATGTAGTGGATTTGGCACTAAGGCATTGGGTAATGGTATTAATTAAGAACTTCCATTGCGGAGAAAAGAAAGCTTTATAAAATGTAAGCTTTTGAGAAGGTTTTTCATACCTCATTCGTACCAGTTTTTCAAAAATTGTAGCAGTGGGCAAACAATCAGTACCTCCTGCATCTTCCAAGTGAAGATCACTTTTAATGCTTGTCTCCGTGATGATCACCTTCTTCTTATCAATTAGGGCTGTGAGTCCTAAAGAATAGATCTTCTTAGCTTGTTAAAGCTTAGTTAACTTGGATAAATCCAAACTAACTATGTGAGAAACTATGATTATGAATACTATAAGTTATGCGGAATCTAACTTGTAATACTAAGAAAAACAATGTAAATAAAACTTTGAATATATATTAATTGCAAATATTATGCCTAGGTTGTAGAATAACTAACTATGCAAACTTGTGTTTGCTGTGAAAATTGATATATCTAACTATGCCATAGGGTTCCTTTTATACACTTAAGGAAAACCCTAATGGGCTTACAAAACGCGTCAAGTGATCATGCATATCTATTCCTAATATAACTCATGCATATCACTTAAGCAGTACTAACTATATAACTAACAGTACTAACTATTATACTAACAGTACTAACTATACTGGCAGTACTAACAATGTACTGGCAGTACTAACTAACTATAACTAGTAGTACTAAGTGTAGAAGCTCTGAATCCCAACAATCCTCCCCTAAACTTGTGATTTACCTTTAAATCTCAAGTTTCTTTTGTATTTAATCTTCTAGACTGCACTATTGAGGATTCTTCCAAACATTCTTCTACTTCTGTACTTGTGACCTTATAAACCTTAGAAGTTCAAATGCCATCTCATTTTCATGATCAACCTCTAGTTTTCTGCTTAACATCTTTGATAGCATTTCTTGAGTAAGCGGATACTTCTTCTCTATCATCATATGAATGGCAATTCTATTGTCCATCAACAAAATATGAATTCCACATGAATCAAATAGTCTCCAGCTTATCAAATTGTATTCATGTTGATGCCTCTAGACTTTATCTTCTTCATCAGGTTGAAATAAGATCTTCAGATCTCCCCATAACATCAAGTCATATCCTTCTGGTCTTGATGTTGTATACCTTTCTTCTACTAGTCTATGTAGATTAATTACATCCTGTCTGTCAAAATCATCAAGCATCTCACTGAAAATCTTGTAATTCTTAGAACCTTTATCTGCTCTGATGATTTGATAATACATAAAGTTTTCTGTCAGGATATGAGTCTTCCAATCAACTATTGGATACTTAGTACCCAAAGATTTAATTTCCATAGCAAATTCTTCTCTTGGAACCAGATCCAAATAGGCTTTAAGTTCTTCCTTCTCTATATCATCTTCTATCTTTTACTTTTTTGTACTTTCTTCACTTTGCTTTTCACTTGCTCTTTTCCTTGCAAGTGATTTCTTTCTACTTCCTTTATTTTCACTACCTTTTTCTTTTTCAGAATCCATGGGTGCAAAGGATTGAATTTGATCCCATACCTTTTCAAATATAGGTCTAATGTCTTTATACTTAATTCCCATGAAATAATTCATCTTGTATCCTCCCTGATTCTTCAAGTACATGACCATGTTCGTCCTTACTTCAGCTACAGAGTATGGTCAATTTAGCTAAGCATGGTATCTTAACACTGCAGGATCACTCAAATCAATGACATGAGCTTAATCATCTTTAACTACAACTCTTTCTTGTCCTGCTTTATTAATCTCTTCATGTAGCTGTCTAGCTATTTCAGCATCCCTTACAATCCTCTGAGTCTCTTCTTCATTAAGTTGTTCTTGCAACCTTACAGCTTCTTCATGCCCAAGTCTTTCTTGCTCTAGTTGCTTCTTTGTCTTCTTCTCAGGCTCAGGCTCTGTCATAATTCCTTTACCCTTATCTTTTTTCTTTTCAGCACTCCTTCTGATATACACTAAGTTCTCAGCAGCAGTACTAACTTCTAGAATAATAGTACTATGCTCTACATCAATAGTACTAACTTCTTTTTCTCCTTTTTCACCACTACCTTGATCTTCCACAAGCTCAGTAGGCTCTTCTTCTTCTAGCACTACCTTAGTATCATCACTAATCTTCTCCTGAATCTCTATATCTTCTTGAATCCATGATGTTCCTTTATCCTGTACCAATGAAATAGAGGGGTCTTGATCAATCTCTGTAATTTTCCTCCCTTATTTGGAAGGATCCTCTAGACCTTCTTCATCATCAGAAACAACTATCCTGAATCTCCTTCTAGCTTGAGTTGACTTGACTGACTGCTCTAACTTCTTCACCTTCTTGATTAATTTTGTAAGAGCAATACCATAAGTTTGTTTAGTTTGTGCCAACTCTGCCACCATCCTCATGCTCCAAAGGGTATATTCAACTTTCTTGAGGATAGGTAGCTTTACAGTAGATATCATTTGAGGAGATTCTACTGGTGCTATTTGTGGTGCAGGTTCTTCACCATACATCTTATATTGTAGGTAGAGATCTAGATTTGAATGAGTTCTTCTTATTCAGAGTTTCTTTACAAGCTCTGATACCACTTCTGAGTCCCAAAGAATAGATCTTCTTAGCTTGTTAAAGCTTAGTTAACTTGGATAAATCCAAACTAACTATGTGAGAAACTATGATTATGAATACTACAAGTTATACGGAATCTAACTTGTAATACTAAGAAGAACAATGTAAACAAAACTTTAAATATATATTGATTGCAAATATTCTGCCTAGGTTACAGAACAATTAACTATGAAAACTTGTGTTTGCTGTGAAAATTAATATATCTAACTATGCCGTAGGGTTCCTTTTATACACTTAAGGAAAACCCTAATGGGCTTACAAAACGCGTTAAGTGATCATGCATATCTATTCCTAATATGTTATCCCACTTGTAATCCAAACACAACAATAAGCAAACCTAAATAAGCCCTTTGACGAGCCAGAAATAAAAAGAAAAGAAAAGGAAGAAAAGAAAACTTAGAATGTTATATTAGAGAGAGAACTGGTGAGTTACAAGTGAACAAATGCAACCAACACCCTCTCCATGTGTGGAAAGGGTTTCTTTTATACCCCTAGCTATCTAGTTGGCGTGTGGGCTTTTCTACTTGGGCTGGGCTTGGCTAAACTTGGGCTTTGAGCCTGAAACATGGACAATATTAGATTACAATCCAAGCCCGTTGAACTCGACTAGCCTATTACAATACAAGACCTAGTTTGACTTTATAAGACAGATAACATTCTTGTTTGACTTAATAAAATAAAGGCTAACAATCTCCCCTAATGTTGAGGTCTCTTTCTTCAAACTCCTCCGTACCACCGATGACATTCTTATAGGAGTTTGCTTTGTTTTATCATTGTCTCCCCTGACGTTGAAGATATGACTTTTGACGTTTATGCTTTACCTTGTTTT
>BQNB010118500.1:0-20980 GCA_026074375.1 Tanacetum coccineum | reverse complement strand
CGAACCTCGTGGTTCGGTTGTGGTGTATCTCGGTGATGATTCCGGGTTGTTTCCGGTGTTGTTTCTAGCTCGAGAATCGAATCTTTATGCAAGAAAACCACACAAGTTTCAAGATTTTTGCAAAAGTAAGAGACTTTATGCACAAAAACCACGAAAGACTTCAAACGCAACGTAAAGTTTACGTTTAAGTGACTTTTGCAAAGTAAATTGCAAAAGTTCAAGACTTTATCTTCCGAAATCTCTAAAAATTACAACTTTCTTCAAATTTTAAGGCTTTGTCTTCAAGAACTTGTCTTTTTAGTCTTCAAATTTGATAAGTTTTTTCACGAAAATCACTTCAAATCATCTAATGGCGATTGATACCAATTGATAAAGATCAAATTATCATACAAAATACTACACTAGAAAGTTCTAGAGAGAGAGAGTGGGACGTGGGTGAAGAGGAGAGGAGAGAAGAGAAGAGAAAGAAAGAAATATTAGATTAGAAAGAGAAGAAATCACCAACCCTTAACCCTTCCTTAGCCCTCTTTTTATAGAAAATAAGGAGGGCCTAGGAAGCAATTAAGGGTTATTACATATTACAACTTAGTCCTTCCCTATTTGCACTTGTTAATCCCTACACTATTAAACTTACATAAATGGCCATGTAATCAACACTTTTTAGTGTTTCTAACAGTTGGTATACTTTGTTGGACACTCACTTATGTCTTTAATTACTTTGAAAAGAAGTCTTAGCTAGCTGCATGGACGAAACCACGGGTGTTCCGGAGGGTCTTTGGACACCCATAGATATTTGTGTCTTAGTGTTAACTTTGTTAAATAACATCTGTTAATACAAATAATGTCTAAAAGCATTATTTATAGTTTTCGACCTCTTTACGTTTTGATAATGACAAAATGTAAAAACGTTTTACGTTAAAAATAAACGTATACAAGTTATTAGTCATAAATTTACATTTCGACGTAAATCACTTAAGGTATGTACAAATAAGTATTAAACTTGTATAATGATCAAGGAAATAAGTTTTTGTCTTAAACCTGACATTTTTACAAATGTGACAAAACCTTTTTACAAAAATAAATTAGACAAAATAAAAAAAAAAAAAAAAAAAAAAAAATATTAGACAAAATATTTTTGTAATTAAAAGAAGAGTTTACATTATATATATATATATTTATATTTATATATACTATCTATATTATATAAAGAGAAAAGAAACTCCTTTTTTTTTACTGTGGATGCCTACAAAGTTGCCATCTGGACACAAATAGTAGAGGACTATTTGCTTTGCTTGATTTTCTTTGCGACTGATATGAGAAATCTAGCACCCATACCCATAGCCATGATATAGTACGTGCTTTTTTCTAGTGAAAGAAGGTAACTCCTCATGCTACTTTTGGTCAACTTTATAACAGAGAGTGGATAAGAAAATATTTCAACCATCACCAAATATCTTATTATGTGGGATTTTTATTTCATTTGAACGTGCTTGCCGTTGTTATATATAAATTCCAAAAGCCTTGACGTCAAAGTGCAATTATAATATATCCTATACAAGCTCAAATTCGATGTCGTTTTGACATCGGGCCGGATTTGGGCCACAATAAAAAACAAAAAAATTCCACCGGCCCATTAATAAACTTATAAAATATACCCTCAATTTTTAACTATTTACGACTTTTTTATATAATAAACTTTATTTATCAAATATATAGCACATATCTACCGAATAATTCAGATAAAAAATACTATCGGAAAGATCTTCGAATTACGAAAAAAAACGAGCCCAATATTGCAATGCTTCTGACGTACAAACGATTTTATAAAAAATGTTGAAGTTTAATATAAATAAAAAAAGAAAATTTACAGAACATACCCTCAACTTCTAACTATTTACGAGTTTTTATATAATAAATTTTATTTCTCAAATATATTACACATATCTACCGATTCATTCAGATTAAAAAATATCGACGGAAAGATCTTCGAATTGCGAACAGAACGAGCCAAATATTGCAATGCTTCTGACATACGTACGTTTTAAAAACAATGCTCACGTAAATAAAATATATGTGTTGCATACAAGTCAGCCTCGCCGCAAATCGCGGACACATTCTCATTCAATATTTATTCAAAATCAATTCGAAAAAAAATATGTTCCGCCGCAACGCGCGGGTTATTTTGCTTGTTCATGCCTAAATATGTTACTAGCTTTTTATTTACTAATATGTTTACTCTACTTTGATATTTCTTTTGTTAAACTAATTTTATTACTCAGCAATGATTACAGTTCTTGGTGACTTGATGATGATCATATCTTTTGGTGGCGTGATATGCTATTTTTTTACTTATTATAAGGAGACTTAACTTTCTAGAAAATGGCCTTAATCATGGAGACATTCTTATATAACCAATCCATGGATGAGATCATGAGAGTATGAGATAGTTGATTGATCAAATTAATTGTAAAAGTGTAGGAAGGTCAAGCCAGTGGCAGATAAAAAAGAACTGTTGACGATTTGTAGAAAACATATAGAGAAACGTCAAAGAGCAATTGTTCTTTTGAAAGATAATTATTTACCAAGAAAAGTTATCATGAAGATAAGAAGATAACTCCAAATGATACTTCGTACCAACAACGAATTTTAGCTTGAAAACGAGCATACTAATAACAGTTGTGGATTTAATAGTTTGAAAAAAAGTGGTAAATTTTTTTCAAAAGCAGATGAAGGTATGTATTAGCCAAAAATTAATTCTTGTTTTTATAATATAGATGAATTAAGATTAAACTCAAACCCACACAGCATCTAATCACTTAAAGACAATTGTCGGCAAAAGATATGAAAACGGGTGGAAGCCCAGAAATAACCGTGACCAACCGAGACGAATCCCATTGGCTTTGGCTTGCGATTTAGTCGTTCTTCTTATTTTTAAATTTAGTGCACGTGTATAATCATAAAACATGTCAATGCGTTAATTGTTTCCCAAATCTAAACATAAAAATAATAGTGATTCGATTATATTTAAAGCACATTGGACGATTACATTGACAAGGCTATTTCTACTTTCGAAATGTTACCCCTGGGCCGTTGATTAGCATGCACAAATCACTTCTAGCTATATGGTATATACTTTCTATATATCTATACTATTTATCATTATATATATTTTTATATATATATATATATATTAATATATATCGACATACAACATATAATATGGGGCTAATTATGAGTGTGTAAATTGGAAATTAGTGACTAACGCCACCTCAAACGATGATATGATTTAGTGACTAGGCGCCACCTAAATGATGACATGACACATCCATGAAAACTATTTTCGGGCATTTGTAAAAAAATTGACCCTTGCAAAGGTCGAACCCAGGTCGTTTGGTTTGCATTGGTTGCAATTAACCAACTCTGCGTAGCTCCTTTTTGGTAATACTCTTCCAAAACAATATTGTTATTGATATTCAAACTACAAACCCCTAAGTTTCCTTCATCCTTAACAATTACACAGACACCCTAAATCCTACTCTAATGTTTATCCAACATTGTTCCGGTATCTATCTAATAAAATTTCATATTCATCTTCCAATGAAACTAGAATCCTTCCTACATTGTATATCTTATTTTTGTTCTTCTTCCAATCAAATTAATATACGTAATATTCATATCCATCTTTCATTCAAACTCTTATTCGTGAATCCTATATTGTTAATGGTATTGAAGATAAAGCAAAACCATAATTTAGAGCATATCTACAAACCCTCAACCTAACTTAGAACTCTAATTGTTTTATCTATAAATACATACGCCCCTTTCTTCCCAAACTCATCTTCCTGCGATTTGAATTAAACCCTAATTAAAAGAAATCATGAGTAGATACTCTTCCAAAAAAACCACCACTATGGGTTACCAAAAGTCACCAACTTTGTCAAGCAACAATTACAAGAAAAAAGCCGTTGTTGGAGGTTCTGGAAGTTATTGCGGTTCTCCAGGCATTGTTCAAGCAATGTTCCAAAAATATATAATGTAGGCGGTGGAGGTTCAGTAGTATTTATGGAGATTCCCCATGTGGGTGTGGGGGGAGGGGCTTTACAAGCACTAATTACAGAAAGGAATAGGGTACTGTTAGAAGATATTGGAGTTTAGAGGTCATGTAGGTTCCAAGAGTATGGGTTCTACTGGTGGATCAGGAGGTTTGTTTTTATTATTGTTGACATATATTTATTTTTTAAGATGCTCCATATATGTTGACCAGGATGTATAATTTTTAAGATTGTAAACTTTGTAAAACATAACTGAGATATATAAATGTTACACAGGAGGGAGGCTAACATCTATAGTCATTAAGTAGGAATATGTGCTGTTTGATTAATAGTGTGCCTAGATTATGTATGTTCTTTCCTTTGAGTTTGATTTGGGTGGATTTGTTGAACACTCATTTGTTTAAAAATATTGATTTTTAAATGTTATTTGATTAGATAGAGCTTATTGTTCAGTTATTGTGTTAAGCACTCCGTGGTATACTTGGTTTTAAATGTTTTGTTGATAGTTCAGATATTGTTGTTTAGACTTGCGTGGTAATCTGATTTTGAAAAAATAACATTTGTTTTTTAGTGTTTCTACATGGTATCTAAATAAATATGCAACCCTTAGTTTTTAGAAGTATTAGCATGCCATAGTGTTGAAAGATAGTATTCAAAAGGCAGAAAAGCCCATATCCAGTTCTGCAAGGCTATTGTTGTTTAAGCCTCCGTGGTATACTTGGTTTAAAATGTTGTTTGATTAGTTCAGATTTTGTTGTTTAGACTTGCGCTGGTAATCTGATTTTGAAAAAATAACATTTATCTTTTAGTGTTTCTACATGGTATCTGCATAAATATGCAACAATTATCTGAATTTCTAGAAGTATTAGCATGGCATAGTGTTGAAAGATAGTATTCAAAAGGCAGAAAAGTCCATATCCAGTTCTGAAAGGCATGACTTATGAATGTGTTCTGCATAGTATTGGATGAACCAATATCCAATTATTGTATCTACACTCTTACATGGTTTTTGTTTTGTGAACACCTTATATGACATGATGAACGATACAGTGATTATAATTTTTTGTCTATTCCTTTATATTATGATATATATTATGCTACAACTTAAGTTTATCTAGGTTTTACAAAAGTTTGGTGATTACATATTTACTAATTTTAAATCAGGTAATGGCAAGGAAAAGAAATAACACCAATTGGCGAGGTGGATTCTATGTTAGATGACATATCAATTCAAGGCAAATGTATATCAATATGGCATTCACACAGGATGAATGCTGCTCATGATCCTTACAGTCTTGATCTCGTGCTACAAGATGCCCATGTACTTACAAACAGTTTTTTTTTAAATGTTACATTACATGTATAAAATTGTTACTAACTAATTTATTATTTAAAAATGCAGAACACCAGAGGCCAATGTTACATTCTGTCTAATTTTGGCATTGCTGGAATAGTGGAAGACTTCCACTGTTACCCCATAGATACAAGATTAGCTTTTACAAGTGCACTACTGTCACCCGTATTGAGCCTTTTGACAACAATACTAACGGATTCATCCTTGAGCCATTTAACCATTTGTTGGATCTTGAACATCACCAATACTATGAAAATGATGTTGTGGGTATGTATCTAAATCTAATATGTACTTTTACTTTTTATATAGTTACAAATGATTTACTAAATTATCAAAACTGTATACTAACAACATTTCGTTAACAGATGTAATTGGTTCAGTTGTTGGTATCGGTGACATTGTCCCCGTTATGTCTGCTGCTGGTAAAAAAATACGCAGGACAATCGTTCTAGAGGATGCTGAGTAAGTATAAATACAACCAAGCATCTATTATTTAATATATGTAATTTTGAAACCTAATAATGCATTTATGTATGTTATAGTGGTAACCGTCTAGACTTGACTTTTTGGGACACATGGGCGAGCATGTGGGGTCCATATGCAAACAAGCGTGACGCCATTGAGCATTTGGTAATGATTTTGCAGTTATGCAAAGTGAAATATTGGGACGGTAGGTGTTAAAATTATGTATATGTACAATAAATGTATTTCTGTAATTTATATGAAGGTACTAATTCTAATAATTCATTATATGCAGGTCTACCTGCCATTCACAATGCCCTATTTGGGACTAGGATTTTTATTAATCGAAACATCCCAGGAATTGCAGCTTTCAAAAAAAGGTAATTATGAGTTGACAAAATACTTATTTAAAAGTAATTACTTATAGAAGGCGTTACATTGAAATTAAATAAAACATTACATTAGGGTTGAAGAACGTGATGGTTATGAAGCTAATCAAGTGAAGATTGAATTGTTTTCACCTGAAGTTAAGGTTGTATCCATAGCTGAGTTCTTCCATGGGGCCATAAACAGGATGGTCGATGGCATCCGTGATTCTAAGTCGGTTTGTGACTCATCTTGATTTATTAATAATTTATAAAATATATACATTATAGTCTTTAAATTATATTTAACATACATATTATGGATTTTTCAATACAGGATTCCCACTGTTTTGTTTATGCAAGGATTCATATAATCTACAAGGAACATGGTTGGGCGTACACTGCTTGCAAAAGCTACAACAAAAAAGTGGATATTCTCACCCGGCAAAATCGTCCACCAGTTTATGTGTGTGAAGAGCATGGAAATGTACAACCTGCATCTAGGTAACCATCATATATTGTTATAATGTTAAATGTTTAATAAAATTAGTTTTTACTTTTATTAAGTATGTGACATATTATTACTTGTATACAATTTAGGTTTAAGGTTATTGTTAGAGTGATTGAAAATTCTGGTTCTGCACCTTTGTTGTTTTTCAACAACAATTTTGTTAAACTTTCTGGATATACCGCGTGGGAATTGATTGAGAAATATAACATAGACCCAGATGAGTATTGGCATGAGGAGTTGGATAATATAGTAGGAAAGAAATGTCTGTTTAAGTTATTCTATTCAGAATACAATGTGGCAAAGAATAATCACACTTACCATTGTGATTCATTCTCCGAAGATGTGGAGCTAATAAACCACTTCAATAATAACTTCATAGATACTGAAACAGATGATGAGGTATGCCATTTTTGATATTTTTATGTAAATTTTTCTCAAAATCAGCGAGTGCAATATATGTAACTACAACTGTTTTGATATTATCAGGAACTAATTGATGAGTTGGCAGAATCGACTACTAAGAAAAACAAGGCCATCATTGAGAACTCAAGTGATGAACATGATTCAGATATGCATACAGCTTCTAAGACAAGGGATTCGACAAGCAATGTTGAGGGTTCAAGCTCAAAGAAGAGGAAACTAATCATTGATCTTGATGACGTAGAAAGTGAACCTGAAGAAGAAGGTAACATCTCAAAGACACATGAATTGGTTGCAGTGAAGATGGAACCGGAAGATTGATTTCTATCGTACAACTCCATGGTTTTTATATGTTTAATTTCAGTTAATCTGAACTTGTCTTGTTCGATAAAAAAAACTTTTTAGGGGTTTTACCATGGAGACGAATTTTGGTTTTAAATAACAACAATTATATGATTGTTTAATGTGGTTTTGTTAATGACTTTTATGTTTTACAAGTGTGTGTGTTTTTAGGATTTGTTCGACTTTTATGTTGTACATGTGTGTTTGTTTTTTAGGGCATGTTTAGTGGCATATATTCGTTGTACAAAATGCTTTAACATGGAGAAGTTGTTTTGCTTAAAACATTGGCAATTTTGGCATAACATGTCCGCAAACCAAAACCAATGTATTTCTCGTGACGTCTCAGATCTGGCTTTGGTCGTCTGACTTTATACCAAGCACATAAGCCTAATCATGTTTTTTATTAACCTATTCAAGTAGTTAATCCTAATTTTTGGAGGTATGTGTATGTACAACATCTCTACTTCAAAAGCTTCAAGAAGATGGCATCTACATGCATCCCTTAGGAAAGTCATTTATACGATGTGTATGTCTTGCACTTCTCATCAGGTCTGCATGGATGCGATTGCTCATGCGACCTGTGAATATGATAAGTTTTCACCCGGTAACATGATTTTTCAAATGCACATAACCATAATCAAGGTTTTGCTTAACAGTTAAAAACCAATTTACATAGTTTAGTGTATTTTTATCAATTTGGACCATAACAAAACTAACCAAAATCAAAAACAAACACAATAAACAATTTGAAGTAAATGGGAAAATGGGTCAAAATTTGTACATGTATTTTAGATACAAAAAACCTCCTTACTTCTTTCAGTTAAAGTACTTTGCTTATTATGTGTCAAACTTGATACAACATGTAATCTCGCAAGTTTGAGACAGTGCGACATTTCCTGTTATAGATATTGGTATACAAAAATAGGTTTGTTTTAGATAAAACACAAACACAAATCGACCCATTCATAAGTTACAGTTTCACTCGACTCACCTAGCTCCTCTTGATAGTGTTAACCAAAGATGCTCCTAACAAACAGAACCTGCAAAACATGGCACACACACCTATGGCCATGTGTAAATTTGACCACGTGTGAAACACAAACCCTTGACCATTTGCCTGCTACTTCGCCTTTGGTAAAACATTTGAACTGCTTCTGAGAACTAATCATATAATTTGTTGGATACATTCTGTTTTCATTTAACTCAAATTTACATTATTGGGATGAAAGTTAGTCGAGAAAGTTTTCAAATATAATCATATTCTTCGCGTACAACACTTATAGTTAAGTTAGGATTAATTTTTTATGATATAACAGATATGTCTGTATGGAAAAACGGATATGTTTTACAAATATAAAAGATAATCATTAAAAAACTTACCTCATAGATATCTTAATTTTTTAAACATAAAAACTACAAAGATAATTTATAAAATCATCTAAAAGATCAAGATAATCATATATGACCTCTTATCTTCAAAAAACAATGCAAATCTTGGAGAGCATAACTTTCATGTATAAATATATACATACGCCATATTCTTCATCACAAAATTGGGTCGACTAAACACCTGATTCAAGTGATTCCAAAGAAACCACATCTGAAACAATGAAAGAAATCCCCGTGATAGTGCTATCAGATGATGATTCGGTAATCATTAAACTACATATTCTATTTTACTTTACATTCAATTAATGTAATACCTGTTATTTTACACATCTTTTATAACATTCAGGATGCACCCGTGATAATAAAACGTCGCAGACTTGTAAAGAATAGAACCACTGTGAAGAAGAATTATGTTCAGGTTAGTAACATAGTTTGGTGAATGGTATTAATAATTACAAATTAATATGATTTAAAGAAAAACATAGTTGAAACTATTGTAAGGTGAAAAAAAACAAATTCGGCCGACTGAAACAACCAAGCAAAGAATGAAGAAAGCACCGTTAATTGTCCTATCAGACGATGACGATGATGAACTGGTAACAATTATACTGCATACTTATTAAAAACTTATCATGATTTCCACATATTACATATTTTATAACTTACAAGTTGAAACCAAGGCCAAAGAACATAACACACTGTTAAAGAAGGGTAGAATCGGCAACAACACTGATGGTTACATGTCTTTTTTGGCCAATAAGAAGGTGTCTGCAATTACTAATAAGAAACCAACCGGAAAAGAATTTCAGAACATTGAATATTTGGTAAAGCCCTGATTCAATTTTGTGACATTTAAAAAAAAATTAATAAAAACAAATCCTTGTTATATTTAATACATCTTTGTATATTTTTGTAGGAAACCAATGATGGAAACACAATTGGGTTTAATAATAATCAAAAGAAAGAACTATGTTCCGTTTCAAAATCAACTACTAAGAATCTAATTGACGAAGCAACGGATGAGGAGTTCAATGAATATGAAAATTTTAATGCAGACTTTGTAAGTCTTTTTGACGAGGAAGCTAATGAGGCTGCAAATTCTAAAGCAGAAACACTTACAAAAGCAACCACAGAATTTGCCAGCTGGGATGAATTAGCTGATCAAACTGGAATAGATTTAAACGACTTAGACATATACAGTGTGAGATTTGTATCGGATGGAGATGAGGCAGACAGTTTCATCAATGATGATTCTACCGATTATTATGATTCAGATATTAACGATTTTTAAGCCTGGAATGCAGTTACTTTTAGCTTCTTAGAAGTTTTAGTTTAATCAGCATTTTAGATCAGGTTTGGTTTATTATATTAGGTTAGGTCATAGGATAAGTTCACCATTTTAATGAATTTATAATGCAATTTATGTTTCTTACTGCAGTATATTATTTTAGACTGGTTCAATCAATAACAAAGTCCAAAGGTTAAACAAACTGGTGACAGATACTCCTTCATGTGATGAGTTATATAATAGCTGACATATGTTCATGTTAGTAAGTCATAGACAAAACATACAAGCAGATGGATATCCGATGGATACAAAGTAATTGCATTTGCTCATATCCTGAATTTTGAAGAGGGTATTATTTTCAAATCAATTATACTTCAACCCATTCAATGCTTCTGGCAATTATGAACCGTAAACTTATGAAGAGGCCCAATCTGGTTATGATTGAACTGCCAACTCAAATGGGTATAAACAAAAAAAACTTTAAAAAAATATGCCAAATGGAAAATAGAAACTTTTTACTCAAATTCACACTAAACATTTATCAGTAAGCATATTTTTAGAGCGAGAAAGTATTTGATTAACGCCAATACCTAACCTAACCACCCTTGGACATGACACCTATATTTACTCACCCATCAAATCCCCCATCCCGCCTCTTTTGCATCCCTTAAATTTACTCTCGAAGTAAAAACCAACAAGTCTTCAAGAGAATTTTACAAAGATCATAGTGAGCTTGACTTTAACACCAAATCAGTAAAGGATGTCCAAAAATTGATTCAGATAGAATCAGATTGTAACCACCTTAAGCTTAGACTTAAAATAATTCAGTTCACTCGGTTTCGATAATGCTGGAAGGAACTTATAATTAATGTGTTATCTAATGGCCGACATATGTAAATGTTACTAATCCATTATGAAAACATAAAACAACACAAAAACAAACTTATGGCATTTGTTCATATTCAGAATTTAAAATGAAAACATATATCTGTTTTAATTTGAAAAACTTATATTTAGTTAATAAGATATCTACCAAATAATAAGATGGGTACTAAAATATTTTACTAATTATCACTTATTTAATGTTGTAATCATAAGTTTTTATATTTAGATATACATTGAAATCTAAAGATATATATTACATGATTGATTCTACAAACAACATTAACAAAACACCAAATAATAAATCAACTGAATTCAATCTCATCTTCATGGAATATAATGAACACATCAATCATACTAATATAACCTCAAATGTTACCATGCCAGAAGCAAAAGGTAAGTTGTTGTATTCCCAACTTGGTAGTGAATTGCATATCTGTAAATTCCCCCCCCCTCTCTTTGTCCACCAACTAACAATATAATGAGTAATTAAAAGCCATTATATGTACTATTAACAAAGAACAAGAGTCGAAACACATACATTGATACACTAATTATAAAAGTGAGACATAAACTATATTTAAAAGGTAGTTTAATCATATTTTATAATATTTTTAATGTGTTTGACAATGATACTTTTTTGACATTTACAGATGGTATACATAAAAATACAAACAAGAGGAAAGCTAATGCAATTCCTGATATGATACCAAGCAATGCAAAACTGTTAGTTGATTTATCAATAAGACACGCTGGTAGACCAGTTACAAGACAACCAATGACACAAGGTTGGATTTGCTAAAAAATGGAAAATATACAACTCATGTTTTGCTGATACCCTATATTTTTTTTTTGCTTCGTTTTTCTTTATTTAGACTTACCATGAATGTTTGACTTAATTCCTATCCTGTTATGCGAAACGAGATACTAAATAGCAAAAAACAAGCTGTAACACATCCTCGACAAGTGAATGATCCTGAAAATACCTTCCAACAAGTCACAGATCCAATACAACCAAGTAAAAGACCAAAGGGATGACCAAGGATTGGTGAACTACCAACATGTAACGCTCAAAAACCCGTTATTCTACACCTAGAAAAACTTGCAGACCAACTTACCAGACAACCAATGACCACAAGGTCTGATTTGGAGAACAAATTTTAAAAAAAAATCTATCCTTTGCTGATAAATATATTTAGTTATTTAATTATTTACCCCTATACATGAATCTTTTTTTGCTAATTTAATCTACAGATATGCTTAATGAGATACTAAATAGCAAAAAACCAGCTATAAGACCTCCTAGACAAGTGAATAATACGGAAAATAACTTGCAAAAAGACGCAGATGCAATACAACCAAGTAAAAAAACAAGGGGACGACCAAGGATTAGTGAACTTCCAACATGTAATGCTGGACAATCCATTGATTCTACACCTAGAGGTCGCGGACGACACGAAATCGAAATCTCAAAAGGTTTGTTGTTATTTATATAAAATAATATTTAGTATATATTCTGGCAATTCAAACAACTCACGCCATGTCGCAGGTGCAACAACTTCGAAACAAGATACACTATACCGTGGAAATTCAACTTTAGTTGGATCTGACATGCACAACCTTAAAGGAAAAATGGTAACAAGGCAGTCTTTACGAAAGATGAACTCCACACAGCCTCAGCGTAAAGGAGTAAAAAATGCTCAAAGACATGGATTTGTTGGTATTTCAAAAGGTAAACGACACTAACACATGAGCAACTCCAAATATTAGAAATTTCTAAAACTTGAATTTTCCTAATGATTGAATTGATAGCTAATACATCAATTGTAATACATCAGATTACCTCGATCATGGAGATCCGACATTTCCATGTGAATCTTGTGGTGCACTGCTATGGCATGCAGAGACTCTTAGAAGAGCAACTGATGCATTAGACCAGTCATATTCAATTTGTTGTAGTCGGGGTAAGGTGAAGCTAGGTACTGAATTGAAGGAACCGCCAAAATTATTGAAAGACCTTATTACAAATGAACACAACAAGAGCGCGGCGTTCATAGACAATATCAGGCGTTACAATTCAATGTTTGCCTTCACTTCCATGGGTGGGAAAGTAGACGATACGGTTAACTATGGACGTGGTCCGTTTTGCTATCGCATTCACGGTGAGAATTACCATAGAGTAGGCTCATTGTTGCCTGGAACCGATAAGACACCAAAGTTTGCACAACTTTATATCTTTGATACGGAAAATGAAATTACAAACAGGATAAAAGCTGTCAGGTACAATTATATATACAAATATTTTTTGTTTATTTAAATTAGCTGATAAAATTAATAATCAACAGTTCCCATTTTAATTCACGAATATTATAACTTTTTCATACAGCAAGGAATCATCTACATCTTCAAAGGATAAAAAATTAGACCACCAACTCGCAACCGAAATACGAGTCATGCTTGATTCAATTAATCCATTGGTTCAGGACATTCCGCCACCATGGCTGGTCGAGCGATAAAGTCTCTCAAATGATCAATGACTGAAGTTAGGCTTATTGGTACAAGGAACCCCGAGATGGACGACAATAAATCTACCACTGATCGGGAGGTGGCACCTTTAATTGTAGGAGATTTTGACAGCACCAAAAATAAAAGAGATATAATTCTCCTCCAACAAGATGGCGACCTTAAGAGAATAAGCGAATTGCACCCTCAATATTTGGCAATGCAATATCCTCTGTTTTCCCTATACGCCGAGGATGGATACCGTACAGATATATTCCATGATGGAGTTACAAACTATGATGAAAAAATAAAGGAACACGCGTTATAATGAAAGAGTGGTTTTCATACCGCGTACAAGAAAGGGAAAACGAATTCTCAATGATGCTAAATGGAAGAAGGTTGTTTAAGCAATTCCTGGTAGACTGGTACACAATGATTGAAGCTGAACGAATGTCATTTAATCGTAAGCAGCAAAAGGACCTTAGAAGTGAAACGTATTCCAAGCTGGCAAAATTAACAGAGGATCCGGAATCAGGAGTCCAATTACGTGGTAAAAAAGTGGTTTTGTCGTCATCATTTACCGGAAGCCCAAGGTATATGATGTAAAACTATTTAGACGCAATGACGATTTGCAAATTTTATGGTTATTCGGACTTATTTATAACATTCACATGTAACCCAAATTGGCCAGAAATATTACGCTTTGTGGCCGAGCAGAATTTGAAACCTGAAGACCGACCAGATGTAATGACACGAGTGTTTACAATGAAGATTGCGCCTTATGAAGGATTTAAGGTAGGGCATATCATTTGGGCGTTGATAATAAAGGATTGTATTTTTAGTTACACATGTCTAGCTATTTCCCTTTAATAATATATTGTTAAGCTGCCATACTTTTAGCCGGATTAACATTATCCATCTCTTATTTTTCAGCGGTTTACACAATCGAGTTCCAAAAAAGAGGACTCCCACATTGCCACATACTACTATGGCTTGAGCCTGAAGATAAGATAACTACAACTGCAAAGATAGATAAGTACATATCAGCCGAAATACCAAACAAGAACGAGGATCCTGAATTGTATCAAATTGTCACAGACCACATGATGCATGGCCCCTGCGGTGCGGATAATCCAAGCTGTCCTTGCACTGTTGATTTCAAATGCACCAAAAAGTTCCCAAAACAATTCAACGAAACAACAGTAATTGATGACAAAGGTTATGCGATTTATAAGCGAAGAAATGATGGAAATACCATAACCAAAAGCGAAACAGATTTGCATAACGGTTACGTGGTTCCTTACAACACAGGATTGCTCAGACGATACCAGTTACATATTAATGTTGAATAGTGCAACCAGATTGGGTCAATCAAGTATTTATTCAAGTATATAAACAAGGGACCGGATAGGGTGACTGCTGGTGTAGACGGTGAAGAGGTTGATGAAATTAAGGATTTCTACGATTATAGGTATCTTTCGGCTTGTGAAGCAGCTTGGCGGATATATGGTTTTGATATTCATTATAGAACACCAACGGTTTTGACCGGCTACCAATTTCTTTGCAGGTGAACATGTGTCACGGGATTTTTGATCTGCCAGAAAGATAGATTCACACTTGAAAAGTCATCGGTAACGAGACAAAATTTGTTATAGTGGAGGAATAACAAAAAACCGATGATTTCGCTTCTACGTCGCTTTACGCAGTGATACCTAAATATATTGTTTGGAAAACAAAAAGAATTTAGGAACTAAGACATAGAAGGTTTTAGTTTGGGACGTGTTCATCATGTACCCCATCTTGGGGTGAATTATTTTACTTACGTGTGTTTGCTAAACAAGGTGAAAGGTCCCAAAGAATGGTCAGAACTCAAAACATTTGAAAAAGTTGTGTATCCGACATATAGAGATGCTTGCTATGCTCGTGGCCTTCTACAAGACGACAAAGAATACATCGACGGTCTACTGGAAGCAAGCCAATGGGGGAATGGGGGATTATTTGAGATCTTTCTTTGTCATGCTACTCATGACAGACAGTATGTCGTGGCCAGAATTCGTATGGGAAAAAACATGGCACGTTATGGCGGCGAATGTGGAAAATGTCGAGCGCATCAAGCAAAATAAGCCTGGTATGTTTTAAAATTTTTAACAAATTCATAATCAATACCTTGAAAGGACCACAAAGTAACCAAAGATAAGAAGAAAAAAATTCACAACTGAAAAATATATAAATATACTATTACAAATTTTAATAATAAACAAGTCATAATTATTCACATAGGATATAAGACCTTAGAACACAATTGTGTATTGAGTTTGACATAATTTTTAATACAGATCTGCAACTTTCAGATATCCAGAGGAAGAATATATGCCTGACATATATTGAGCACATGCTACTGTGTAACAACAAGACTTTAAAGAACATACTAAACATGCCATATCCGAAAAACGAGTACACAATGGAAGGATATAACAGGTTAATATACAATGAAACATCATACAAAAAAGATAAGTTGAGAAACCAACATCAATCAATGTATGTTAGTCTCACATCTGAACAAAAAGGAATTTATTCAACTGTTATGGACGCTGTTGACAAAAACACAGGCGAGATGTTCTTTATGTATGGATACGGAGGCACTGGAAAGACATACCTTTACAAAACAATGTCGGCCGCGTTAAGGTCAAAAGGTGATATAGTGTTAAACATTGCATCTAGCGGAATCGCAGCTCTTTTATTAGAAGGCGGGAGGACTACACATTCTCGGTTTGCAATTCCAATTAATATACTCGAAGATTCAATGTGCCATATACCCGCTGATAGCGACCTCGCTGATTTGATACGCCAAGCAAAGCTCATAATATGGGACGAGGCACCAATGATACAATCATATTGTTACGAGCATTTGATAGGACATTGAGAGACATCTGCAGGACAGATCCCTCCCAACCATCAAATCGAGTTTTTGGCGGTAAAGTTGTTTTGTTTAGGGGGGATTTTCATCAGATACTCCCAGTGATTCCTAATGCCAGTCGAAATGATGTCGTACATGCAACAATAAACTCTTCTTATTTGAGGAAAAAAATGCATGGTCTTGAACTAAATGGTAAACATGCGTTTGGTAACTAGCAAAACAAACTCAGAAAAAAAAGAAATAGAAGACTTTGCGAATTGGATATTAAACATTGGCAATGGAAATATTGATTCAAAAAATGAAGGCGAATCAACTGTTGTATTTCCAGATGAAATGTTGATTCCAAAGTCTGATGATTACATGGGATCAATAATTGATCAAACATACCCCCAGCTGGTTCAAAACCTATGGAACCCAACATTCTTTCAGGAAAGGGCCATCCTTGCGCCAACACATGAAATGGTGGATATGATTAATGAACGTTTGATGGGTTTAATTCCAGGGGAGGAGACATTATACGAATCATCATACTCTGTTTCACTGGCCGATGACGATACAAACTTCGATGAATCAATTTACACGACATATTTCCTTAACGGTATAAAGATGGCCGAACTTCCAAAGTATGCTATAAAGCTTAAAATCGGCACACCGGTAATGTTAATGAGAAACATTTATCAAAAAGTAGGGCTATGTAATGGAACCAGGCTACAAGTGCTAAGGATGGGAATAAATTAAAGCCATGTCTTACTATGGTAACTTAATAACTTGAAATAAATTTCTTTATTTTTATGTGGATAAAGTTATAATAGCAACAAAGATGTCGTTCAAGCTAAACAGAAGACAATTCCCAATCCAAATTTGTTTTGGTATGACGATAAATAAAAGCCAAGGGCAAACACTATCACAGGTGGGGTTGTTTTTACCAAAGCTAGTATTCGCACACGGGCAGCTGTATGTCGCGCTATCAAGAGTCAAAACCAAATAGGGATTGAAGGTTCTGTGCTTAGACAAAGAAGGAAACTACTCAAACAAAACAACAAATGTCGTCTACAAAGAAGTCTTATGTAGAATTTAATGGCTCAACGCAGCTTACTAAATACAGATTCCTATATTGATTTTCTTATACTACCAACAACCTTAATGCAATTTTAATTTTATATTAAATAATGTTGAACATCTTTATCTCATATTATAATTTATTACAGGTTTAAAAGTTAGTTTAATATACACTGTACCAAAAGCCTACCACTGTGTAGGTTTAATTACGATTAATATACAAAATATATAAAATGTATTGCTTTTGAACAATCATGTATTGTTAAAATAATTATAATCTACATAAACAGAGTGATTGACAATAAAAACTAATGAAGTCAACAAAATATGAATTAAGGACAAGTAATTAATAGGGTTAATTACCTAAAAATATACTAAACTTGACACTTTTTGTCATTGTATGTAGGCTATTATTTTTTTTGTCATTGTGTCGCTGAACTTTTAAATTCGTTCTATTGTGTGTACTACCGTTTGTTTTTTATTGCAATGTTAGTATAGCTTTCAACTCACAATCACAAAACAATTGCTAAAAACACAACCAAATAAAAACAATATACTAATATATATTACATTCAATATGGAAATTTACCAATCAGAATTACAGAACCATAAAATATGACCCATTTTTAAAAACCACACTTAATACAAAACACTTAACCAAAAAAAATCCATTGTTACTCACCACACTGTGTTTCACTATGCAAAACACCCGTGGGATATCTTCCAATCACCGCTAATTATATCTTACTTGATAACTGTAAACTACAAACGCTTAGATCAACTATTTCCTATTTGAATCAGGTTCCAAATCACGAACTGCCAGTCTAACACAAGCAATTTGATTGACACACAATCACAGTCTTGGTGACTCTTAATAAAAATTTAAAACAACAATAGGTTGGGTGAGGTTAAAACTTATAAGAAGCATTCAGGTGGGTCTTTTTATGGAGACATGACATTACTATAAAAAGAGTTCAAATGCTCCCCGTTTTAATGTAATAAAAAAAACATTATACTCATATATATTACATTCAATATGCAAATTGACCTGTCAGAATTACACAACCACAAAATATGACCCATTGTAAAAAAGCAAACTAAATACAAAATAGTTAACAAAAAAAGACATTGCGACTAACCCAGTGGGTTTCAATATGCAAAACAACTGTTGGGATAATCGCACACACACAAACATAAAGTCAAGAACAAAAACAATCACTTGGTTATAACTAACCACACACCTGAGCTACTATTTACAAACATAAAGAGCAATACTAAAGGCCTGCATGTTCTAGATCACTTTCAGGATTATAAGCTTAATGTCGAAATCATAAGTCATTTCAAGTCAGAGTAAAAAAAACAACCAGATATCCTCATAAGCAACAAAAAAACTGTAAGACCAAAGCCATAATACGCAAGTACATATCCACAAGCCAACGTTGCAAATGTTTCCAACTCTAGTAAAATAATATTAACACAATTGATCCAGATCTAAACAGAGAGAAGTTGTTGCAGGTTTTTAAACCAAAACAAAATAACAACTTCTGCCGTTACCAAAATACCAGACTTTAAGTTTTAAACTAACTTACATACCAAATATCTGCCAAAAGCTACAACCCTAACCCTGATTACCCACATTCACAACAACACTACCATTTAAAACAGCTTAACTAAAAACATACTTAAGCAAAAACTAAACAACCTTGCAGACATCGAAGAACAGAGGTTCATCTGAAGTAAGATTACCAAACACCAGCCGAAAACGTATCCTATCACCAACATTCAGCTCCAAAACATCCTTCAAACGACAAATCTCACCAATACTTGCACTTTTTTATTTTTCTCTTTTTAAGCCCCCCGGCCATCAATATGGATTTTAACACACAAGTTACAAACTCATCCCATCCAGCTATTAACCACACCGCCGACAGTCACACGATTTTATGCGCCTGAAAAAGACCCGGGGATACTCTGATAAGAAGCAAAAAATGATAAAAATAGATTTCAAACATGTCCGCAAATAAAAAGTTTATTGTCAAAATCAATACATCATGATACTACAGTATAAATAGAAAAAACAACAAAAACCTACCAGTATCCCTTTGTGTCACCACAAGAACCTAAACTCAACAATAACTCTTTAAAAACTGCAGCCGAATTTGACGATTCACCTAAGTCAACACGGACAAGTAAAAAAAATTACAACTCATTAAAGAAATACAAAAACCACCAAGAATATAAAACTAACCTGGCCCAAAAATATTCATTGGCATAACATCTGAATCAGAAACAAACCCATGAATCACTTTACCAACAAACGAACCGCCGTACTCATCTGAAGATATAACAATCACTTTTGAAGCAGAAAACATCCCAGACTCACAAACTCTTTCCCACTTAGGACCCGTAAAGGCAACACCCACAAGCCTTCTAAGTTTAGAAAAACGAGAGAAAGTAATCCCCATATCAGACACAACCCCATTAAACTCAATGGGAACGCGCTTACAATTCCAGAAACGCTTTATATTCAACAACATCTAATGGGGAATAGGCTGCATATAAATCGAAAACAAAAAAACACCATAAAATCTCTATTAAAAAACCAATCAAGATTAAATATCATCAAAAACAAAAAACAACAAATATACCTGATACATACACGGATCATGACAGCTAAATTGTAAAACCATAACCCACTTCATCACCATCCTGAGTGTAAAAGTTGACTACAAATCTCTTACGATCGATCAGATCAAAAATCTCATACAATCCGATCTGATCTAATTAATAAACATTGGATCAAGATCCTTAAAAGTGTTTGACATAAACTTAATCCATTTAAGCCCATTGAAAATCCACACACCAGCTTCAAAATCTCTATTCATTCTCACCACATGAACAACAGCTCTAGCATCAACCAGTTCGACATAATTTTGATCATACAAACAGCTAGAAGGCCACACTTCCAATGGCAATACCTATATAACCACAAACAAAAATTTAATAACAGTTAAAAAAAAGTCATAATAATAATATAAAGAAACAAAAAAATCCAAACTATATTACAAGTTCATCTTCAAAATCACCAATAAGGAAACAAATTAACTCAATAAAACCATTAGCCTTATTTTCATTTACAAAGTAACAATGAATACATCATAAACAAAAACAAGAAAGGAAGTAAAAACTATATATATATATATATATATATATATATATATATATATATATATATATATATATATACAAAAACATTTATAACTACCCTTCATGATTCGTAAACCTATCAACAGAAACAAACAATTATAAACAAAAAACAATCATATACATATTGATGGTTAGTTTTATACACGATAAAATATATAATAATATAACCAAAAGAGCAATTAAGAACTTTCCTAAAGTCTCCCTTAAGAAAAGCTCACTCTAAAAGATAT